>ML290378.1:21290-35085 GCA_005239495.1 Nicotiana undulata | reverse complement strand
TGCAGATTACGCAGCCGGACCCGGAGATCACTGACGATCAGAGCATCTCATTCAGTCACACGGGAGACTCTAGGTAGACCCGCAGACGTTCGTGGACCTTGACGTCACCTTCTACTTTCCACTATCAGTTCTGTCTTACTTTGTATTTCAAAGACAGTCTTATGTATTTATTTCAGACCTTTTGTTTGTAGTAATCTCTTAGATAGTCCGTGAGTATGTGATACCAGTTCTGGGACTTGTTTATGGGTTTTATTTGGAAAGTGTTATGTTGTATTTTAGTTATCTTGTTCGTTTTTGCTGTTAATGAGTTTATTTACTTCAAACGTTGGCTTGTCTAGCGGGTTCAACGTTAGACGCAGTCATGGCCCGAAAGTGAGATTTTCGGGTCGTGACAGGTTAGCCCAAAAGACATCACCGTGAACTCATAACACAACATGAAGATCCACTTCACTCCACAACTAAACTACACGAGAGGTATTTCAATACACTCACAACCCGAAGCCATATGCCAACTCAAGACAAAAGTCAAACACTCAATAGTTCTTGCTACATCTCCAGCCAAACAATCAAACAATCTGAACACATCTCACCATAGAATCACACTCGCCACATAGTCATCCAGCCACAAAATCCCACCGATAAGGACACAAACGGACATATAAGTCCCGAATGCACGTGCTCACACAATCAAAATCTCAGCACTCTAGCTACAGACTAAACCCGGCCTAGTCCTCCAGACTAGCCCATTATTAACATGATAAAATTACATATCGCACCTCATCCATGGAAATCACAAGCCTTCAATGCACAGCTGATACCGATAGCTCACGTGCACATTTGAATACATGAAAGGAATTCAAGGAGTTACGCTTTTGGCTGAATAAATGGATTAGCGCGACAAGAATTCAAGAATGTGAGTTTTTTTCCTAAAGGTTCCGCAGCCTCTCAAAGATAATCATAGACGTCTTCGTACCGATCTTCAAAGATAATCAGTACCGAGGAAGGTCATTTCATCCTTATGGAGAAGATCCATCTCCAGATACATATACTTCGGACAATATCCATCCCTCAATAATATAACTGCGCTCACTGGGGGTGTGTTACATACTCCATAGGGACTCCGACAGCCCATGTGCTCTCATAAGCCAGATCCAGGCATAAATAAACATAACATGTTGCGGCGTGTAGCCCGATCCCATAGTTGTCACTCAATATCAGGCTATCGGCCTCACTCAGTGATTACCCTCCAGTCTCGCTCACACCGACTCACAATGCATGAACTTGCCCGAATCAATGATATAATGTGCAAAACAACAATTACCGATACTGAGACATGACATGATATGCAATAACAAGACTGAGTATATAATATCAATGAACACATGAAATGACAACAATTAGCGACCACTCGAGTCTCAATAGTATCGGTGTGAATACTTAACATAATATCTAGCATGATTACTAGCATGTTTGCATTAATCACATTGGAAGTAGTATGGATATCAACAAGGATGAATGACTAAACTGAGCCCAAGAATGAATCAGGTCACCATTCTCATGGTGAAATCCCTCACGCATGTCACTTGGCATGTGCGTCACTTCAATTCCAACCATATAACACATAATTTGGGGTTTTGACCCCTCAAAACCAAGTTTGGAAGTGTTACTTACCTCAAATTGGATGAAAATCTATCCCGCATTGTCCTTTCTGCTCGACTCGGCCTCAAATATCCCCGAATATATCCAAAATCAGTATCATATCATTAATACATGCTAAAGGAACAAATCCCACGCGAAAATAATCAATATAAGTCAAAAATCTCGAAATTGGCCAAACCCTACCCCCGGGCCCACGTCTCGGAATTCGACACAATTTACAAAACTATAATCCTTATCCACTCACGAGTTTACCCATATCAAATTCATCAAAATCCGACATCAAATGGCCATCCAAATCCCCAAAATCAACTCTCCAATTCTCCTCCATTTTTCTCTGAATTTTCACCCCAAATTCCCAATTTAGATGATAAAAATCAAACCACAATCATGGAATTTAAACAAAATTAAATGAAGAACACTTACCCCAATCACTCATTTGAAAATCCTCTCTAAAATTGCCTTCTCCCGAGCTCTCTATTGAATTTTGGAACTATAGACTCAAACCCTCAATTTTGGAATTAAATATTGCTGCCCAGATTTTCTTCTTAGTGAACACGACCGTCCTCTCGCGTTCGCGCAGACCAACCTAACTGGACTTCCACTTTACTCTTCGCGAACGTGACAACAGCTTTATCAGCTTCAAACTTCACGAACGTGGCCCAATCCTCGCGAACGTGTAGACCCAAAAACCTGGGGTGCCCATCTGCCTTACTCCTCTTCGCGAACGCGAGACCTCAAGCGCGTCCGCGATGAATACTTGTTGATAACCAATTTATCCTCAAATTATTTTCAAACTTGCATATATACCTCAAAATCACTTTTCATAATAATTGGCATTTTACCATAATTTTACCAATTTTTTTTTATTTATTTAGTATTTTATATTCAATAATTATTCATAAATCGAATTACAAATAATTTCAAATTATTTGTTAGCTATACCATTCTAGTCCTGTCAGGATTTAGTTCTTTCATAAATTAGCAAATTTTGGCATTATTTGATTATAATTACAATAATTTTACAATTATAGCCTAACCGTATATTTTATACCATTTTAATCACTGATTAGCCGTTTTATATTTTTATATTAGCTAATTACCTTAATTTTATTTACTTAATCTCAATATCATCTTTTATATAATTATTAGCTATTTTTATTTAATTATTTATCTATTTTAATGGGTATTTAACTTATAGCCATTTCTTAATTTTAATTTCAGTCTTATATACCCAAACCCACAGTCCAATTAAACTGACCCAACAACCCAAGGCCCAATTCCAAAATACTCGACCCAATCCCTCGTTTCAATTTGAGCCGTTAATTAATTCAAATCAACGGCCCAGATCAAAACTTACCAAAATTAACTAAGACTTACCCCCAATCCGACCTCTCATTTGCATGGTCGCTCATTTTCTCTTTATCTCTCTCTGGTTCTCTCTAAAACCTTCCCTTTCCTCCCCCCCTTCGATGAAGCTTGTTCATCTTCTCTGGTTGGTTCCTCGCCAGAAACTATGGCTTCTCATCATCTCCTGCTATTTGTTCGCCTTACACCGGTCTGATGGCACCCTAAAGCCCTCAGGAGAACCTGGAGCGGTTCACTCATCTCTCATGGTCTCTCATGCCACTTTCCGGCCACCTCCGGCTGTCTGAGTAAGAGCTACTACTTTCCCAGCTAACGCCGGCGGCATCTTTAAGGTTTTCCTTGTTTCTATGGGTTACATGAAACCCTGACTCCTGATATCTTTCCGATTTCTTCTAGATCTGCCTTAGATCTATGTATATCATGAAGCGTTTTACATGTTTTTCTTTGAAGAACCTTCTTATTTTAAACGATCTTTCATCTTCAAACTAGGGTTTCATAACCCTTTCTTTTAAATGGTTTTCATACGATTTTCCAAGTATTCTCCTAAGATTTCGATTGTGCTTAATGTTTTTATTAAAGTCTCTCTCTTTATCTGAGTTGTGAAAACCCTAATCTTTCACCTTGGGTCTCTGAATACATGTTTGCATATGTGCTTTCTGATTCTCTGAAGTTTTTACCCTGTGATGTTCGTATATGTTTCTGACTTTCTTACTCTCTCTACATGCCTCCATGTTTACCGTATAATACACATGAATCCTTAGCATGTATGATTTTACTCTAATGAGATTGCTAGGGTTTCAGAGTTCTTGAACATTGTCTACTTAATTCGTGTTATTTTTCCTTAGCTGATAGTGGCCTTATTTGAATCCTTGATTCCCTCAGATTAGTATCCATCACAATCCCTTAAGGTGATACACTACTGATTTTGACCCATGAGTTATTCACTTGCCTTATTTGATTAATTCTACTGTTTAATCGATTTTAACTAGGATTTTCTGGACCTAGGCCAATTGTTTATTCTGTATACTGAGATTATTTTCCTGTGTGGTATTCCAATCATATGAGATACTTTCCTTAGTTAATAATGACTCCTTGTGATTTTAGTCTCATCCGTGATTCTTTGACTAATTTTCAGAATTGACTTATGCTTTTTACCATATAAATGCACTCAGTATATATTTTCCATACTTGAGATACTATGTACTTGACCTTATTACAAGCCACATTCTTTACTACTCCTATTATGGTATAAACAGCTTTCTAAGTGATTCTTTCCTTATTTTGATACAATTTACACCCGTTTGAATCATGACTCCTTGATTGAAGGGAGTCCAGACCTCTGATTGATTTTAATTGGTACTATTTCTATAATTATGTTAATTTGTACTCGTTTTAAGAAATATATATACAATCTACTCATTCATCACACACACACACACACACAGACATAGATACAAAAACTGATCTTTGCATCTCCTATCTTTGCTTGCATTACTGCTTTCTTCATCATACTGGTATGTTCTGATTTAAGCTTCAGTCATCAAACCAATATGTTTCTATTAATGGTTCAGTTCCTTGTATTTCTTGTATGTTTCTACTTGTGGTTCTTCTGTTCAACATGCATTTAGAATTCTGAATCTCTTTTACATGTCTATTTTCACTTTACCCTAAATGATCAATGTGTCTCTCTGCACTTAGCCTATGTTCTTTATATGCATCTTCATACCTATGACTAATATGTTAACTCAGTCATGATGTTAGTTGTTTGGTTGATATGTTGCTCTAATTTGACGCTTAGTCACATCCCTGAACCCTTAGAAACCCCTTTGATTATGCGTCTATGTATGAAGCCGCCTGTGTATTTGTCCCTCAAACCTCTCACCCTTGTTTGTGATTGTTGGACCACCCTGGGTCCTCTATGTGATGTTGGTTTATTTGTTTTGAGTTGTAAATTGTTTTTCAATAACTAAATGCTTGTTCTGAAAAGGTTGATCCTTTACTATAAGGCATCTTTCTTTTCAAACTGTTTTGTTCTCTTTTCAACACTGTTTTACTTAAACTTCCTAAACTATGAGCACATCTCACTCTACTCCTGGTTTCTTAAGTACAGCCCCTTTGTATGAGCACTACTTTGGGGACCCTTTGAGTACCCACTGAACTCTGACACACAAGGCTAGCATTCCCACACTGCACTTACTACCTCTTGGCTAGGGTACATGGGTGCGAGCATTGCCTGGGATCCCCGAGGTCCTTAAGAACTCTGACACACCCAGATTTTGAAAGGTTATGGCATATGGCATTAAGGACCTGGAGACTTGGGCCTATTGGTAGGCTCCCTATAGTGTAACTTCTTAATTTTCTTATTTACTTATGTAATTCGTGCAACACTGGTCTGTAATAAATGATTGTAAAAAAGATTCTGGGGTTGGATATTGAAATGGGTGGGGTATGCATACTTAGTATAGGAACGGGTAGAGATCATGCCTATAGGATTTACTTTCCTTATCTGTGCAAAAGTAACCATGTCTAGGCACAGTAAGCATGCCATACATATCATGTTGCTCAGCTTTACTACACTCAGCATTCCATTACATGTAGAAATCCAGTTTATAGGAGTGGGTATCACAATATTACTGCTTCAACATTCTTATCTGCCATAATTGCATCATCTTCGAAATCCTACTTTTCTAGGATAAATGATAACATTAACAACCATCCATCTTGCATCAGAAATCATGTTCCTTAGGATATTATTTTCAGCATGTTCATGTATTCATGCCAAAATCATGTGTTAAAACATACTTTGCATCACTGTATACATTGCCACGAACACCTAGAAAATCATGTATTAGGCTCACCGAACTAACAAAGAATTAGTTATCTGTGAAACTGCTGCATTCTGCTTTAAATCAAATGTGTTAGTAAATAGAATCTCTAAAACACGTTCTGACACGGAAACGCTCATGTATTTAGAACATCATGTATAAGTCTTGCATCATCCTGCGCCTTGTTTGCATTAGATACCATGCCCTTTTAGGATTGCATTCATATTCTCTTAACACCCACCCCTTAGCCTGGTTAAAGATCAAAACACACGTACCCCTGCTTAACAACTATTTTCTAAAAACTAGAGTAGTTTTTTGTGTGCGCCTAGGCAAACCTTAGGTATTAAACTTGTTAAAACTGAAAGTAGATCTCTTTATGCATACTGTTTGGCTAATAACAGGTTAAAATCAGTATTTATAAACTGGTACAATTCCTTCTCTAAAATCAGTAATAAAACTGCCTCGTTATTGCATTCTCGCCTACACATCATGCCTTAGGTCCTAAAGTTAGTAAGGCCTTACTTGTGTTTGAGTCGTGCTAATTATGTGTATAACTTGTGGAGGAATACTTGGGCCTCATATCTGCTCCTATTTGTTTTTCCCCATATTTGCAGTCCTAATTGTCTTTGCTTGTCGCTTAGAATTTTGTCCTTTAAACTTAGGGGTCAGCCTAACACCTCCTTTAGGATAGTAGTCCTGGCCTCCTCCGAGACTGATAGGATGGGACGGGTAATAGCACACAATAGATTTCGTGACCAACACACGCTTTAATTACCTTCACGGGGTGGGAAAGGGTAGAATGTGGATATGATGACCGGTGCGCTAATACCACGTGTAGCCCCTCTCTGAGGAGTGTCTATCGGGTATTGCATTGATGTGATACATGTTGTTTCAAACCTAGGATGTCTTTCTCTCAAATGTTTTATTAGTTCTTTCAAAATTTAATAACTCCAATGCTTATTTGAAATCCCCTCTTATTTGAGCAATTGCTTGCTTATTGTACAAATTCACGAAACCCATTTGGCCGGGAACCACAGTTGTGGATCCTGAGGGGTGCCTAATACCTTCTACTTGGGATAATTTCAAGCCCTTACCCAATCTCTGGTAACAGAAACTAGTCTCATGAGTTAATCAGTCTAGGTGCCCTAACGCACCTTAAAAATCGTTAGGTGGCGACTCTTCTTTTAACTCTCTTCCTTTAAAAGGAGTTGTCAGAATGTCATAAACCCGATCTCCGCTTAAGGTAAAAAGGGGGTGTGACAGCATGGCGACTCTACTGGGGATATACCAAGGCTTTTACCTTTACAAATTGTTCCGTGAATTTGTACCTTTAATTTGTTTAATACTCGCATCTTTCCTCTCCTTTGTTACATACCATTAATTGTTTACTTCTTTTAGGTATTTATTTCGCATGAACAAAACTGACATGTCTCTTTGTTTTCTTTTTGTACTTACTTTCAATCATAACTGTTGTATTTACCACTTTCCTCAATGTGCAAATACATGACTATCTGTTTAAATGCTTATTTATTGCATATCATGCTCAACATTCATAATCCACTCGTGCCAAACAAAATACTATATCAACGCTTACAATGAGTGGTTGCGCTCTTCCTATATTATTACCCCTTAAATGCGGAAAGGCATATTTGCGGTAAAACTAGTCGATCAGCGGTGCAATCGACAGTTCCGTGCCTTCCCCCTTGAGTTGTCCGCTCAAGGGTACCAGTCTAAAACCCCATAGAAACCTTACTCCGTTATATTATTGCATGCATCATGGTCAAACCTAGCCAGGCTAATGTGTTGTCCGCACAATAGCCTTTAAGATAGCCTTGTCCAAAGTCCACTAGGTTTCCCTAAAACCCAAACGGACACCCTCACAATTTGTGCATTTATTTGGAGACCTAAATGCTTCCTGCTAATTATTAGTGTTAAATAGTCGAGTCTTGTGGGGGTAAGGGCCTAACCTTATTTCACTTTGCAGAAAAATGAGGCATGAAGTCCCCAGATTCGGCATGGTCGCCAATATTCACCCTAGGCTACTAAATTGGTGGGAAGACCTCCACTCTAGTGACAAAACTCTCATCAGAAAACACCTGGGCAATCTACCATCTCTTCTAGATATCAAGCCAAATAAAATTATGATAGAGGTTGCTACTCTATTTTGGGATTGCGATAGGTCCGTGTTCCGCTTTAGGAACCTTGAAATGACACCTTTATTAGAGGAGATAAGAGGATTGGCCGGTCTATCTTGGGAATATCCAGGGTTGCTGATGCCTGAAAACCGCACGGGCAGGGGTTTCCTCAAAACGATGGGTCTGAAGAAGAATACAAAATTGGTACTTGGTACGAAAGGTTGGGAATCTTTGACTATTTGTATGAAAGGTACGGTCACAGTAAATCGTACCGCACCTACCAAGACGAGTTTGCCATCACCTCTCTGGGACATATCTATCGCCGAGTGTTCGTGTTTATGGTGTGCTTTTTGGGTTTGATTGTATTCCCAATGAATAAAGAAAGAATCCATACTAGGTTGGCCATGGTAACTAAGATGCTAATGGAATGGATAGACGGGCAGGACTTCAGCGTTGTGCCCATGATCATCGCAGATATGTATCGGGCCCTAGAAATGTGTCAACGAGGAGCAAGGTATTTCGAAGGTTGCAACTTGTTACTCCAACTCTGGCTCATAGAACATCTACAAAAAGGTGAATACATGCAAGACATCCATCAAAGGATTTGGGATGACCATATCGCTTTACATCACCCAAAGCGAATGAACTATATTCCCGACATGTTCGCTCAGCCAGAGAATGCCGAAGGATGGGTTAAGTTATTTGGTAACTTAACCGAGGATCAGGTTCAATGGATGTTTGAGTGGTTTCCGACAGACGATTTCATCATTCGGTCCTGAGACACTTCATTTCAGGTACTGATTGGTCTGAGGGGGACATACCCTTACGTCCCTCTGCGATTTATGACGCAAGCGGGTAAGAACCAGGTCATACCTAGGGTCAAGAAAATGAGCCATCTTTGAGCAGACTTTTAGAATGATGAAAGCCCTCAAAATTGCAAGGCTCAGCACCTATGGCACTGCAAGATTAGGCTTGAGAAAGACACCATCGAGCCAGACAGGTATCACGCCGGTTGCACCCCTTTCTATTTAGGTTGGTTAGAAGAAGATATGGAGGGCCAAGTCGATCCAAGGTTCACTCAAGGTCACGGGGTTATATATGAGAAGGTTAAAGCACGAGTTAAGTTCGACCAGCTGCGCAAGAGGATCCGTGAATGCGAGGATGATCATCACAAGATATATGAGTCCAACAAAAAGCTGATCGAGAAATGAGAGGATATGGCTGTCAGCACCAATAAGAGGCTGGCATACTTGGAACATGGTATAGTTGAGCTGGAAGAGAAGTTCATCAAGAGGATCGAGACTTGCCAAAAAGCTGAGGGAGCTGAAGGGGGATACCTAGCTAGAACCTACCTACTGCTGGGACTTAGCGAGTTGGGAAAGCTGATCGAGGGAAGCAGGAATGCCGAATCTGGGGAAGGTCCTTCTACGACCAAGTAGATTGGAGGTGTCTTCTTTTGTCTTCTTCTTTGATGTAATAAGGCCTATGTCCATTAGTGCCTTTTATTTTTTCCGCATATTTAGAGTCATTTTAAGATTTGTCTATTTTCTATCAATAAAATGAGGCATTTAGCATTTTAAGTTCTCCAAATCAATTTGTCTCTAGGCCTACCTTGGGCACAAAGAGGTCCCCAACTTAGGATACGCTTTACATTTCCGCATTACGTGTTTAATTACTGCAATATTTTTCATAATCCTCACTGACTCGGTTACCTTTTGTTTTGTTTCTCTTTTAGTTATTATCCCCTTCCCCAAAGGTTAGTTTGTACATTCTTGCATCATCTGCCTACCGCACAAGATCCAAAGGGCCTCCACCTACTTCTTATCTCAGTCCTCCCAAAGGTAGAAATAAGGGCAAAAGTAAGATGGCAGAATCCAGCGGTATCAGGAAGGAAAATACGGTTGAACAGGTAGAGTCCATTGACGGCCGGGGTATTCAAGTCTTGCATGAGAATATGTCACCATTAGAACAGAAATTGCTGAAATTTCAAGAGGAGCTCGACCAGGTCCAGAATTTGGCCAATCTATCATTTTCCCTTAACGTCCCAGACGTCAACCCCACTCCTCCTTAGAATATCCCAAAGCAACAGAACCATCCCACACCTCACCCTAACGCCACTTCCCCAAAGAACCAAACTCTCCCTGCACCATGCAACACTTTCCACAACAACACTCCACCATCCATCCACGAACCTCAAAACCCCACGAAGGACCATTTTCATGCCTACAATAATCCCATCTACGTGGAAACTGTGACCCACTCCATTCCGCCTATCGCATATACATCCGAGTCTGATGAGAAGGACCTGCTTATCAAGAATATGGTTGAGGAACTTAGAAAGCTGACTAGCCGAGTTCAGGGTGTTGAAGGAGTCAAGGGAATTGAAGGTTTGAACTTTGAAGACCTCTGTATACAACAAGATGTTGAACTACCCGAGGGGTAAAAACCTCCAAAGTTTGAAATTTTTAATGGCACCAGTGATCCGAGGGTCCATCTTAGGACCTATTGTGATAAGTTGGTCGGTGTAGGAAAATACGAAAGGATCTGCATTATACTGTTCATGAGGAGTTTGAAGGGAGATGCACTGTCTTGGTACATCAGCCGAGACCCCAAGAAATTGTCAAACTGGGTAGGTATGGCAACAGACTTCATGGACAGGTTTAGATTCAATACAGAGAACGCACCAGATGTGTTCTACATCCAAAACTTGAAGAAGAAACCCACAGAAACCTTTTGCGAGTATGCTACTCGTTGGAGGTCGGAAGCTGTTAAAGTCAGACCCGCTTTAGAGGAATAACATATGAACAAGTTCTTTATCCGAGCTCAGGACCCACAATATTATGAACGACTGATGATGGTTGAAGGCCACAAGTTCTCTGACATTATCAAATTGGGAGAACGGATTGAAGAAGGTATCAAGAGCGGCATGGTTAGAAATTTTGAAGCTTTGCAAGCCACTAACAAGGCTTTACAGTCTGGTGGTGTGTCTAAGAGAAACGATGTGGGAGATGTAATGGTCGCACAACAAGCCAAATCCCCGCCCAAATACCAAGTCTACCCAACACCTCCCTTCACGTATCAGCCAACCCCGAACTACCAAGCACCCTCACCTTCTTCCCAAGCTCCACCACCCACATATCAACCTACCCCACCTAGATATTCACAACTCGCTCCCATCTAAAACACCTATATTTCCCAACCACCTCACTATCAATCGCCCCCTACCCATCAAAACTTCCATAGGCCCCGCCCTAACTTTTATCGCCGCCCTCCAAAGCAATATACCGCCATAGCCAAGCCCATCGACCAGTTGTATGAAAAGCTCAAAGTTGCTGGTTACGTCACACCTATCCCTGCTGCCACCCCTGAGAACCCTTCTCCGTGGGTTAACCAAAACAAATCCTGTGCATACCATTCTGGCATGAAAGGACACACCATCGAAGAGTGCCACTCTCTGAAAGATAAGATACAGACCCTCATTGATAACAAGATTATTATGGCAAAAGACCCCGCTACGAATGTCCGCAACAACCCTTTAACAGACCATGAGGGCGGACGTATCCATATGATTGAGGTAGACGATGATTGGGATCCCTAGGGGTCGATTGGGTTGATCGCAGAAGGCGATGACCCAAAGAAACCTGTAGTCACTCTCAACCCGATCATAGTCCAGATTCATCCATCTGAGAATGCCGAGGTTAATATGTCTATCCCACTTGAGTTTGAAGCGGCGCCGCCTGCAAAGGCGAATGCGCTAGTGCAAATTGAAGTTGATTTTGTATCTCCAGCAAACACACCAGCACCACTCAAGGTTGCAGTCCTGCCACCCCTAACATACACTCCAATTGAAGTAAGAATGGACACGCTAATTCTAGTAGCAATGTCAACCACACCACACCACTTTGCTATTAAAATGCTATCCCTTGGGATTTTTACAGCCGAGGCAAGAAGAAAAGGTAAAAACAGGTTTGAGGAAGCCATCGCAGCACAGGGTATGACGAGAACTGGTAGAATCTATACCCCTGAACATCTGGCCGAGTCAAGCAAGCAAGCTGACAACCACCCTCCCCACATTGAAACAGGTTTAGATGATCTTTGGAGGAAAATACATGCTAAGGAGTATTCGGTCATCGACCAACTGAACAAGACACCTGTCACGACCCAAAACCTATGGGTTGTGATGGCGCCGGACACAATGTCAGGCAAGCCAATCCCTTACTCAGTTGAAATACCTTCATGTTTAACAATTTCGAAATCGTTGCCTTTATTGCATTTCATAATCAAATAAGTAACCTTTTGTAAATTAAACACGACAAGAAATCTATTTAATTCAATTAAACAAGACTCACACATCCCCAGAACCCGGTGACACAAGTATATGACCAGTTTCTAAGAATTTATACAATTATACAACTCTTGTCCGAGAAATAAATGGGACAAAGGCAATAGATATAAAATGTAAGTACACATAAGGGAGACTCCGGCAGCTGCGGAACGCTTCTGGATGAATGCAGCCCGTATAAGTCTTCTAAGTCAATCAATGTACTATAAAGGTACCTGTGCAACAAAATGCACAGAAAGTGTAGTATGAGTACATATACATATATGTACCCAGTGAGTATCCCGTCTAATCTCGAAGAAGTAGTGACGAGAGGTCGACTCGATACTCACTAAGGTCCAACAGTAATAAAGTAAGCAGGATGTAAGGAAAACTGTAGGCAAGTAAACAAATAATCAAGTACATCAATATCCGGCATCAAATAACAATCTCAAATCAAACAAGTTTGGTATCCGCCGTGGCGTACGGCCCGCTCCCATATGGTACTCAATCTCGCCGTGGCGTACGGCCCGATCCCACCCTGGTATTCTCAATATCGCTGTGGCGTACGACCCGATCCCACCATGGTAGTCTCAATCTCACCGTGGCGTACGGCCCGATCCCACCCTGGTAGTCTCAATCTCACCGTGGCGTACGGCCCGATCCCACCCTGGTAGTCTCAATCTCACCGTGGCGTACGACCCGATCCCACCCTAGTAGTCTCAATCTCACCGTGGCGTACGACCCGATCCCACCCTAGTAGTCTCAATCTCGCCGTGGCGTACGACCCGACCCCACCCTGGTAGTCTCAATCTCGCCGTGGCGTACGNNATCCCACCCTGGTAGTCTCAATCTCGCTGTGGCGTACGGCCCGATCCCACCCTTGTAGTCTCAATCTCGTTGTGGCGTATGGCCCGATCCCACTCTGGTAGTCTCAATCTTGCCGTGGCGTACGGCCCGATCCCACCCTGGTAGTCTCAATCTCGCCGTGGCGTACGGCCCGATCCCACCCTGGTAGTATCAATCTCGCCGTGGTGTACGGCCCGATCCTACCCTAGTAGTCTCAATCTCGCCGTGGTGTACGGCTCGATCCCACCCTGGTAGTCTCAATCTCGCCGTGGCGTACGGCCCGATCCCACCCTGGTAGTCTCAATCTCGCCGTGGCGTACGACCCGATCCCACCCTGGTAGTCTCAATCTCGTCGTGGCGTACGGCCCGATCCCACCCTGGTAGTCTCAATCTCGCTGGGGCGTACGACCCGATCCCACCCTGGTAGTCTCAATCTCATCGTGGCGTACGACCCGATCCCACCCTGGTAGTCTCAATCTCATCGTGGCGTATGGCCCGATCCTATAATATAATCAATCATCACTCTGCCATGGCGTACGGCCCGATCCCATAATATACTCAATCATCACTCTACCGTGGCGTACGGCCCGATCCCATAATATAATCAATCATCACTCTGCCGTGGCGTACGGCCCGATCCCATA
>ML290378.1:0-21207 GCA_005239495.1 Nicotiana undulata | reverse complement strand
CGTGGCTCTCTTATCACTCTTAAATCAAGCCAAGTACCACACGTTCAAAGACAACAATACCAATCACACAAGTATACCAGTAATATATATGCTACAATAGAGGAAAACAATGACTATGATGTGTTCTAACTACCCTGACGAAGCAGTAATATCCACTTCGTACGGACTCTCGTCACTCGGTGCGTACGTAGCCCCCAAACAAGATCACATAGCAAACAAGGTTACCTAGAGGGACAATTTCCCTCTTACGAGGTTAGAAAGGAGACTCACCTCGATAAAAGCACTCCTCGGACCAAGGACCGGATCAAAAGATGCGCCCGAAACTCCGAAACTACTCTTGACGGTTCACAACTAGCCAAACATAGCATAATTGAATCAATTTAAGGTTCAAGAAGGAGAATTAGGAAGAATTCCTAAAATTCAACATTCTTGGCTATTCTTGAAATTTCGACCCCAGGCCCACGCTTTTGGATTTTGAAAATTCTTTAAGGATTAAATTACCCGAAGCCTAAGGATCAGAATTACATAATTTATTTAGGAATTTATGGCTAAAAATGAAGTTTCACCATTTTCCCAAAACCCCACATTTTCTATCAATTCCTATGAATTTTAAGATGATTGGAAGAGAATTTTATTTGAATTTGATGTTACAAAGTCATGAAAACGGACTAGAAATTACTTACCTTGATGAATTTGAACTAGTGCAGCCCTTTCCCTAGCTTGGAGGAGCACTAATGGAGGTTGGGTATTGAAAATGAAGAAGAAAACCCGTAATTGGGCATTTAAATACTGCCCAGGAAAAGCTTAACCGCGATCGCGACACTAGGCCTGCGATCGCAAAGGGCAACCGGACTGACCTCTGCGATCGCATCAGAGGTCCTGCGATCGCGAAGACCATCTGGTGAGATAGCAAGATCGAGAGCATCCTGAACTAGGGAGGATACGAAGGAAAAGGGCTCGGTAAGAACCTCTAAGGGATCACGAAGCCCATAAAACTCAAGAAACATGGCACTACTTTCGGTCTGGGGTACAAGTATACATGGGAAGAATTCAGAAACTAGTCGCCTCCATGGCACGGTCATCACTACCTCTTGGAACAGCCGATACCTCATCTGGAGCAGACCTTCAAGCAGGTCGACATCGTCTATGGATCAGATGAAGAGGAAGCACTTGCAGCGATGAGGAATTTGTTTTTGGAAGACAGTGATATGGATTGATGTGTTGTTCTCGAGGAGGAGGGGGAGGAAGGCCCTTCCGTACAGGCAGTAAGCAAGGGAACATTTCTCAAGAACTGGTCTATCAGGACCACCAAAGCCCGCCGAGCCTCGGGGTAGCAAGGCTAAAAACAAGCATTATTTACTGTTTTATTTACTAAACGATTTTCCTTTTCTGCATTTTTCAATTCCCGCAATAAGATCTTCAATGTTCAAAACAAGTTATTCAATTTATCAAAGCATTTTCAATTTTCTTTATGAAACCGATATTTATTGTTACCCTTTTCTCTCATTACTTTATCTATACAAAATTACTATTACTTTACTTGATGAACCGATGATCGTGACATGCAATGAGGAAACGCAACAAATGGACATGGATTCAGACGAAGACAATATACCCGACGAAATTGTTAAAGAGGTCGAAGACTTTCAAAATAGACCTAAGTCCAACTTGGATGAGACTGAGGTTGTCAACCTAGGAGATTCAGAAAACGTCAAGGAAACACGCATCAGTATCCATTTGTCACCGTCAGGGAAGAAAGAGTATACGGAGTTTCTAAAGGAGTATGAGGACATATTCTCCTGTTCATATGACGACATGACTGGTTTAAGTACGTCCATTGTGGCCCACAAACTGCCGACCAATCCGACATGTCCACTAGTAAAGCAAAAATTTAGAAAGTTCAAACCTGACATGAGTTCAAAAATCAAAGAAGAAGTCACCAAGCAGATCAACACCAAAGTACTCCGGGTAGTTGAGTACCCGACAAGGTTAGCCAACATCGTACATGTGCCAAAGAAAGACGGGAAGGTCAGAGTCTGTGTCGACTACCGGGATCTCAACCGGGCCAGTCCGAAAGATGACTTCCCCTTGCCAAACATACACATTCTAATTGACAACTGCGCCAAACATGAGCTACGGTCCTTCGTAGATTTCTTTGCTGGTTATCATCAAATTTGGATCGATGAGGAAGATGTTGAGAAAACTGCGTTCATCACACCCTAGGGAGTGTACTATTACAAGATGATGCTGTTAGGTTTAATGAATGCAGGGGCCACCTACATGAGTGCCATGACAACCATATTACATGACATGATTCACAAAGAGATTGAGGTGTATGTGGACGACGTCATTGTCAAATCAAAGAAAGATGCTGATCACATGGAGGATTTGAGGAAGTTTTTCAATAGGTTGAGAAAATATAATCTGAAGCTGAACCCCGTGAAGTGTGCATTTGGGGTTCCTGCTGGGAAGTTGCTGGGATTCATTGTGATCTGCCGAGGAATAGAATTGGATCCGTCAAAGGTCAAAGCCATTCAAGAACTACCAGTGCCAAAGAACAAGAAATATGTTATGAGCTTCTTGGGGAGGCTCAATTACATCAGCCGATTCATAGCACAATCTACAGTCATCTTGAGCCGATCTTCAAAATGCTAAGGAAGGACGCTGCGACTAAGTGGACCGAGGATTGTCAGAAAACTTTCGACAGATTCAAGGAGTATCTATACACACCGCCGGTCTTGGTACCACCTGAGCCATGTAGACCCCTGCTACTATACCTTACCGTACTGGATGGAGCTTTCAGTTGCGTCCTGGGGTAACATGACGAAACAGGAAGGAAGGAACAAGCTATTTATTATCTCAGCAAGAAGTTCACTTCGTATGAAGACCGGTATTCTTTGCTGGAACGCACTTGCTGCGCTTTGACTTGGGTCGCTCGGAAGTTGAGGCACTACTTATGTGCCTACACAACATATCTCATATCAAGGATGGATCCATTGAAGTACATCTTTCAGAAGTCCATGTCCACTGGCAAGCTAGCCAAATGGAAAATCCTGCTAAGTGAGTTTGACATTATTTATGTGACTCAAAAAGAGGTCAAGGGACAGGCGCTAGCAGACCATCTTGCTGAGAATCCTGTGGACGGTGAATATGAACCCCTGAAAACGTATTTTCCTGATGAAGAGGTATCCTTCGTAGGAGAAGACATTGCAGAATCCTACGACGGTTGGAGGATGTTCTTTGATGGTGTAGAAAACTTCAAAAGAGTCGGTATTAGAGCAGTCTTGATATCGGAAATAGGTCAACATTATCCGGTATCTGCCAAGCTCAGGTTCCCCTGCACCAACAACATGGCTGAATATGAGTCTTGTATCTTAGGGCTCAACATGGCCATTGACATGAACGTCTAGGAGCTGTTAGTGATTGGTGACTCATACTTATTGGTACATTAAGTACAAGGAGAATGGGTAACTAAAAATTCCAAGATACTACCCTATCTACATCACATTCAGGAGTTGAGAAAGAGGTTCACAAAGATAGAGTTCCGGCATGTCCCCAGAATCAAGAATGAGTTCGCTGATGCTCTGGCTACCTTGTCATCTATGATTCAGCATCCAGAAAAAAGTTTCATTGATCCCATTCTAATGGAAATTCACAATCAGTCGGCCTACTGTGCCCATGTCGAAGAAGAAGCGGACGGAAATCCTTGGTTCCATGACGTCAAGGAATATTTGGCAAAAGAAGAATACCCAGAGCTTGCAAACGCCACTTAGAAGGGCACACTGCAGAGATTGTCTAATAATTTCTTTCACAGCGGAGGAATCCTGTATAGGAGGACTCCTGATTTGGGGTTATTAAGGTGCGTCGACGCAAAAGAAGCATCAAAATTATTGGAGGAAATTCGTGCTGGGACATGCGGCCCACATATGAACGGTTTTGTTCTAGCAAAGAAGATACTCTGAGCTAGTTACTTCTAGATGACCATGGAAACGGACTGCATCCAGTACGTCCGAAAATGCCACCGCTGTCAAGTACATGGGGATATGATAAAAGTACCTCCGAGTCAGCTTAATGCAAGAAGTTCACCATGGCCATTCGCCGCCTGGGGCATGGACGTCATTGGACCAATCGAGACTGCCGCCTCCAACGGACACAGGTTTATTCTGGTTTCCATTGATTACTTTACTAAATGAGTCGAAGCAGCCTCCTAAAGCAGTTACCAAGAAAGTTGTGGCCGACTTTGTCCGTGACTGCATTGTTTGTCAGTTTAGAGTTCCAGAGTCAATCATCACCGACAATGGTTCTAATCTGAACAGTGACTTGATGAAAGCCATGTGTGAAACATTCAAGATCATAAACAACAACTCCACAGCCTACAGACCTCAGATGAATGGAGTTGTAGAAGACGCTAACAAAAACATCAAGAAGATACTAAGGAAGATGATAGAAAGGCACAAGAAATGGCATGAGAAGTTATCATTCGCCCTACTGGGATATCGCACCACAGTCCGCACATCAACCGGGGCAACCCCCTACATGGTACATAGGTTGTTATTCCTGTCGAAGTTGAGATTCCATCTCTGAGAATTATACAAGAAGCTGAGCTCAGCGACGCGGAATGGGTAAGGAGCCGTTATGAGTAACTAGCCCTCATAGACGGAAAGAGAATGAACGCAGTTTGTCATGGTCAACTATATCAAAACAGAATGACCAGATCTTTCAACAAGAAAGTCAAGCCAAGACGATTCACACCAGGGAAGCTGATGCTAAAGAAAATCTTTCCACATTAAGATGAAGCCAAAGAGAAGTTCTCTCCCAACTGGCAGGGTCCGTACATGGTTCACAGAGTGCTGACAGGAGGAGCACTCATACTTGCAGAAATGGACGGAGATGTTTGGCCAAAACCAATCAATTCAGATGCAGTCAAGCGCTACTATGTGTAATTCCTTATTCTTTTGACAACAATGTAAATTGAACTACGCCAGACCGGATTCCCCTTTAATAGGGGATACGTAGGTAGCCCTATGGGTTCGGTCACAATTCAATAAAATTTCATTTTCCCCATGAATGGAAACTGGGGCAGAATTTTGAGGAGGACCCTCAAAATTCTGAAGCAAGTTCAGTCGATCGCCCCACGAGCAACATCCAGAAGTAATCACCCATCAAACTGGGGCAGAATTTTGAGGAGGACCCTCAAAATTCTGTGGCAGGAGAGGTTGCAACGTCTTGAACCGCGTCCCGGTCGTCGATTCATCTAAAAACTATTTTTAGATTATATGCTTATATTATGTCTTTACAAAATCAAGCATATTTATTTTTTGAAATAGCTTGTTTAGAAAACGCTACCCCATTGATACAGACAGTATCATCACGATCAAGTGAGCAAGTCAAGTAAAGCCAGCAGGGATACGAACTAACCTTCCCCTTACAGAACAAATGATTTTTCTTTGGATACAGGCACAAAGATCGCGAAGGCTCCAAAACATATTATCCTCCTGAAGGACATATATTTCCCAAAGGCACGCTTCTCAAGCTCTTCGCACATACCGACATTTATTATCGTCACCAACGACACTTCATTATCGTCATGTTCACACAATCATATCGCCGCAATTTATCATCAGCTAAGTACTCTTATCTGCATTTTATTTCCTGCATAAGGCTACCTTTCTACCTTCCGAGGTTAAACTCTACCTCCATCTGCATCTGCATTACATAAGGCTACCATTCTGCCTTCTGAGACTAAACGTTGTCTCCATCTGCATCTAACTTTCAGCCTTCCGAGACTAAATGTTGTCTCCATCAGCATCTGCATTGCATAAGGCTACCATTCTGTCTTCTAAGACTAAACGCTGTCTCCATCTGCATTTGCATTGCATAAGGCTACCTTTCTGCCTTCCGAGACTAAACACTGTCTCCATCTGCATCTGCATTGCATAAGGCTACCTTTCTTCCTTTCGAGACTAAACGCTGTCTCCATCTGCATCTACATTGCATAAGGCTACCATTCTGCCTTCCGAGGTTAAACGCTACCTCCACCTGCATCTGCATTGCATAAGGCTACCTTTCTGCCTTCCGAGACTAAACGCTGTCTCCATCTGCATCTGGCTACCATTCTGCCTTTCGAGGTTAAACGCTGCCTCCGACTTACTTTTCGAAGCAACCACTGTCTCTATCATTATTTACTTCGCTTCCTTTGGGGCTAAGCTCTGCCCCTTTAATTCTCAAGACTAAAATTTGTCTTGTCAGCATCATACTATTGCATTTTCATGGGCTGAAATATCGCCAACCTATCCAAAGGCGTCATCGTTCGGAGACACCATCTTCATGGCCTGAGAACACCATGTCATACCTAAGGATCCCTTTAATTAGTTTGCATATCATTATTCAAAGGCATCATGGTTCGGAGGCACCATATTCATGGCCCGAGAACATCATTTCATAGCCTGCGAATCCCACATCAAGACTCATGGCCCAGGACATCACGGTCTAAGGGTGTCAAACTCAACCGATCGAAGACAACATTCATAGTCCAATGGGAATCTGTATCATATTTAAATTATGCACAATATATGCTTGTTATTCATTTGTAGGAAACCCAACTAGAAACAACCAGCCAGTCAGGCAGGAGCGAACGCACTCCAGTTTTCCTGACTACCCCGTAAGCTATTTTGCTCACCTTACCTTGCACCTTGCGCCCGTCCTTATAAAACGTCACCGGTATACTTCGTCGGTGGCTTCTGAACTAAATACAACTTGATTCCTGTAAAACTTGGGATATGTAGGCAGCTTAGAAGCCAGGGTGCGGCCCCAATATTTCAAACTATTTCCACTCAGTCAAAATTGGACATCATATCTTTACCCGACAACTCTTTCATCCTTTCCGGGTAAAGAGGGGTAGTGTTTGATACCCAATTTTTCCTCAAATTATTTTCAAACTTGCATATATACCTCAAAATAACTTTTCATAATAATTGGCATTTTTCCATAATTTTACCAATTTATTTTTTATTTATTTAGTGTTTTATATTCAATAATTATTCATAAAGTGCATTACAAATAATTTCAAATTATTTCTTAGCTCAGTACACCATTCTAGTCCTGTCAGGATTTAATTCTTTCATAAATTAGCAAATTTTGGCATTATTTAATTATAATTACAGTAATTTTACAATTATAGCCTAACCATATATTTTATACCATTTTAATTACTGATTAGCCGTGTTATATTTTTATATTAGCTAATTACCTTAATTGTATTTATTTAACCTCAATTTCATTTTTTATATAATTGTTAGCTATTTTTATTTAATTATTTATCTATTTTAATGGGTATTTAACTTATAGCCATTTCTTAATTTCAATTTCAGTCTTATTTACCCAAACCCACAGCCCAATCAAACTGACCTAACAACCCAAGGCCCAATTCCTAAATACCCGACCCAATCTCCTGTTTCAATCTAAGCCGTTGATTAATTCAAATCAACGACCCAGATCAAAACTTACCAAAATTAACTAAGACATACCCCCCCCCCTCCGACCTCTCATTTGCCCGGTCGCTCATTCTCTCTCTATCTCTCTCTGGTTATCTCTGGTTCTCTCTAGAACCTTCCCTTGCCTCCCCCCTTCGATGAAGCTTGTTCATCTTCTCCGGCTGGTTCCCTCGCCGGAAACTATGGCTTCCCATCATCTCTTGGTTATTTGTTCGCCTTACACCGGTCTGATGGCACCCTAAGGCCCTCAGGCGAACATGGAGTGGTTCACTCGCCTCTCATGGTCCCTCATGCCACTTTACGGCCACATTCGGCTGTCTGAGCAAGAGCTACTACTTTCCCGGCTAACGTCGGCGACATCTTTAAGGTTTTTCTTATTTCTCTAGGTTTCATGTGTCACGACCCAAATTCCTACCCAGGTCGTGATGGCGCCCAACACCGAAGTCAGGCAAGCCAACACTAGTTACTAACGAAATTACTTAAACAAACGAGATGTTCGAATACTTAACCAGTTTTAATTTAAGCAGTCCTTAAATAAAAGTGAGGAAGTGAGGCAATGTAGTTTAAAGTAACTCAAAATCGTTTGCCAGCATAAAACATAGTAGTATAATACTAGTGAATCAACTACGTGTGCCAAGACCTAGGGTCACAAGCCCACAGGCGACTAGTGGAATATACAAATAGACAAAATGAATGTACAACTATCTGAAAGAGGGGTAGAAAGAAATATCCCAAAAATAATAGAAACTCCACAGTGCCGCTGCAGAATGCCAGGAAGAGAAGCTCACCGTGTACTCAAATCCCGGTAGTCCTCTCAGCGACGAACACCCGAATGGTGACAAGGTGCAAGAACCTCAGAACCTGTACAATTAAGTACATAAATGTAGCATGAGTACATATAAACAAATATGTACCCAGTGAGTATCCCGTCTAAACTCGAAGAAGTAGTGACGAGAGGTAGACGTGTTACTCACTAGGGTCGTCATCAATAATATGATTTAATGAATCCAAATAGTAATAACATTTATTGGAAGCAAGTAGACATGAAGCATCAGTATATAAGGATAACGATCTCCTTGCAAGGGCCAAGTAACAATATTTAACAAAAATCACAAGTT
Source organism: Nicotiana undulata (assembly GCA_005239495.1). Taxonomy (NCBI): domain Eukaryota; kingdom Viridiplantae; phylum Streptophyta; class Magnoliopsida; order Solanales; family Solanaceae; genus Nicotiana; species Nicotiana undulata. The sequence goes on along the minus strand of ML290378.1, from coordinate 12,596 downwards.
TCTTTCTCACAGAACAATTTAATTGGTAAGAATAATAATAAGACTCTCAATCAGGCACATAGCATATAATATGTTGAGGCGTGCGTCCAAAGCGACGCAGAAATTTAAGTGTGCACTGCCCAGGGTCGAGCGGCACGAACCATAGATGAATCTATTACGCCGCTCGCGAATCGATCATGCGACGCAGTTGACATAAATATAAGGCTACCCCGCTCACGAATTATACATGCGACGCGGGTGCTCGTAGACATACACAGAATTATCAGGAAATTCAGGAATTTATCATGGATTATTCTTAAATTCAGGGATTTAAACACTTAAACTTACACATAGCTTCCGAAATTCTCAAGTTAATTTCAAGGGTAATAATCAACCAGGAACACAAGTAAGGATATAGGTAAGGCACGTAGAGTCATGCTTGTGAAGTCCTAAATTCTTCCCGACACAACAGAGTAGTAGCTACGCACGGACTCTCATCACTTTACGCGTACGTAGCCCCCGCAAATAAGGACAAACTCAATCGCTTACATTTACCTATGGGGACAATTCCCTCTTACAAGGTTGGAAAGGAGACTCACCTCGCGTAGAATCAACTTCTCGGTCAAGAACGCGCTCGAAACTCCAAATCTTACACCCGTGGACTCGAAACTAGTCAAATGATATATAAATACGTCAATGCATGCTCAAGGTATGGAAATTCTCCTACTTATTTAGTAAATTCACTATTCTTGAAGGAATTGTAAAGTACACCCCCGGGCCTACATGCTCGGATTCCGGAAATTTTCGAAGATAACACTCACCCATAGCCTAAGGGTCATTAATATATGATTTTTATATGATTTCATGGTAGAAAGGTGGTTAAATTCCCTAAAGTTCATCAACCCTAGGTTTTCACTCTAACCCCTTTGATTTTCCACTAATTAAATGTTAATCACCTAAGTTTTGGTGTAAAAATCTAATATTTAAATAGAATTTACTTACCTCTTAGTAGCTAGGTGGTGGAGAGTTCTCCCGAAGCTCTCAAGTCTTCAATGGTGGTGAAAAAAGGAAGAAATGAAGAAAATCCCGTGTTTAAGTGAAAGTGCACTGCCTGGCCTACAGGGGTTCCGCACCTGCGGCTCGAGGACCGCACCTGCGGTCTCGCACCTGCGAGCTGGAGCTCGCACCTGCGGAGTTGGACGGGAAAGACTGGGCCCGCACCTGCGGAGTTGGAGACTGCACCTGCGTATCCTCTCCTGCGGAATTAAATCCGCACCTGCGGAATTCCCGCACCTATGAGGCTGGGACTGCAGGAGCGGTTCCGCACCTGCGGCTGGGCAACCAGATCAGGTGCACCAGCTGCATTTTCAGCTGGTTTTTGGCCTCATGTGGTGTCCGGGAGGTACCTGGGCCCACCCGAGCCCCCGTTCAATTATACCAACAAGTTCTAAATCATAATACGAACTCGCTCGATCCTTCGGAACACCCAAAACAATGCTAAATCTCAAAATCACCCCTTAAAACCCCTAGAATCAAACTTAAGAATTTCTAAGTTCTTGAATTCGGTTTCAATGCGCCGAACCGACCTATACTACTCGGAATGACACCAAATTTTGCAGGCAAATTATGAATTGCATAACGGAACTATTCCCGATCTCAGAATTCCGTTCGGACCTCGATAACATAAAATCACGTTCCAAACCAAATATCAAACTTAAGGAAACTTTATTTCGCTATTTGGCGTTGAAACGATCCCGGGTCATCCAAAACCCATTGGGGACATACGTACAAGTCCGAAATCATCATACGAAGCTACTGGAATTGTCGAAACTCAATTCCGAGGTCGTTTACTCAAAATGTTGACCAGAGTCAAACTTGGCTTTAAAAGCCAACCTGAAGGAACCAAGTGTTCCTATACTATTCCAAACACTTCTAAATCCCAAACCACCCATCCCCGCAAGTCACAAATCACGATAAGCCGCTACGGGAGGTATTATTTGGGGAATCAGGGTCCGAATACGCAAAACGATTTGTCGGGTCGTTAAATTCTCCACCTCTTAAAAAAATGTTCGTCCTTGAACGGGTCTAGGATCATACATGTAGTGTTGAATAAGTGTGGATATCTGCTCCGCATGTCATACTTGGACCCACAAGTCGCCTCCTCGACCGGTTGGCCCCGCCACTGGACCTTTACAGCAGAAATGTTCTTAGATCACAACTGGTGGTCCTGTCTATCAACAATAGCAACTGGCTCCTCCTCGTAGCCCAACTTCTCATCCAACTGAATAGTACTGAAATTGACAACGTGAGAGAAATCGGCGTGGTATCTCCGGAGCATGGATACGTGGAATACCGGATGGACTCCCGACAAATTGGAGGTAATACAAGCTCATAAGAAACCTCTCCAACTCGCCTCAATACCTCAAAATGACCTATGAACCTCCTTGGCACCACCCTGGACCACTCTCTCTCATAGTTCTGCCAAACACGGATCATCATATTGTTGAGACTTGATCTCCCCCAATAATGAAGACTGAGCAACCACATAAGCTATAACTCGACGAGGCTCTGAAAGATCTAATCTCACCAAGCGATTGGCCAAGGAATGAATGTCCAAGGCTAGAGGTCTCCCCTGTGCTGCAATATAAGCCAAGCTACCCATACTCTCTGCCTTCCTACTCAAAGCATCTGCTACTACATTCGCCTTGCCCGGATGATAGAGAATGGTGATGTCGTAATCCTTTAGTAACTCAAGCCACCTGCGCTGCCTCAAATTAAGATCCCTCTATTTGAACAAGTACTGCAAGCTGCGGTGGTCCGTATACACCTCACAAGACACCCCATATAAGTAATGCCTCTAAATCTTAAGAGCATGGACAATCGCCGCCAACTCCAAATCGTGCACAGGGTAATTCTTCTCAAGACCCTTCAGCTGGCGCGAAGCATAAGCAATAACTCTCCTTTCCTGCATTAATACACACCCCAGGCCAATGCGTGAAGCATCACAATACACCGTATACATCCCCGAACCGGAAGGCAATACTAGAACTAGTGCCGAAGTCAATGCAGTCTTGAGCTTCTGAAAGCTCGCCTCACACTCATCGGACGACCGAAATGGAGCATTTTTCTGAGTCAATCTTGTCAATGGGGCTGCAATGGATGAAAAGCCCTCCATAAATCGCCGGTAGTAGCCTGCTAGACTCACGAAACTCCTGATCTCTGTCACTGAAGTAGGACGTGGCCAACTCCGAACTGCCTCAATCTTCTTAGGATCAACCTTGATACCCTCTCCAGATACCACATGTCCCAAGAATGCCACGGAATCCAACCAAAACTCACACTTGGAGAACTTAGCATATAGCTTCTGTTCTCGCAAGGTCTGGAGCACAACTCTCAAATGCTGCTCGTGCTCTCCCAGGCTACGTGAGTAAATCAAAATGTCATCAATGAAGACGATGACAAAGGAATCAATATACGGCCTGAACACCCTGTTCATCAAGTCCATAAATGATGTCGGGGCATTAGTCAAGCCAAAGGACATCACCAAGAACTCATAATGGCCATATATCGTACAAAAAGCCGTCTTCGGAACATCCGAAGCCCGAATCTTCAGCTGATGATACCCCGATCTCAAGTCAATTTTAGAAAATACCCTGGTACCCTATAACTGGTCAAACAAATCTTTGATGCGCGTCAATGGATACTTGTTCTTAATAGTTACCTTGTTCAACTGGCGGTAATCAATGCACATCCGCATAGACCCATCTTTCTTCTTTACAAATAGAACTGGAGCACCCCACGGCGATACACTCGGCCTGATAAACCCCTTAGCCAACAACTCCTCAAGATGCTCCTTCAACTCCTTCAACTCCTTTGGAGCCATACGGTATGGGGGAATAGAAATAGGCTGAGTGCCTAGAGCTACATCAATACAAAAATCGATATCTCGATCCGGAGGCATGGCCGAAAGGTTTGAAGGAAAGACATCCGCAAACTCTCAAACAACTGGCACTGAATCAATCATTGGAAACTCGGTGGTGGTGTCCCGCACATAAGCAAGATACGCCAACCAACCCTTCTCGACCATATGTCGAGCCTTCAGGAAGGAAATAACTCTACTAGCTGCACTAATTGATGAACCTCTCCATTCCAACCTAGGCAACTCGGGCATGGCCAAAGTAATTGTCTTGGCGTGGCAATCCAAGATGGCATGATGAGGAGATAGCCAATCCATGCCCAGGATGATCTCAAAATCAACCATGTCTAGCAATAGAAGGTCTGCTTTAGTCCCGAACCCACAAAAGGTGACCACACAAGACCGATAGATCCGGTCTACCACCATAGAATCGCCCACAGGAGTGGACACATATATAGGAGAATCCAAGGACTCGCAAGGAACATCCAGAAAAGAAGCAAATAAGGCTGACACATATGAATAAGTAGATCCCGAATCAAATAGCACTGATGCCTCCCTACCACATACTGAAATAGTACCTGTGATCACGGCGTCTGAGGCCACTACATCTGCTCGGGCCGGAATAGCATAGAATCTGGCTGAAGTACCTGAAGACTGACCTCCATTGAACTGAATAGGAGCTAAGTGAGCTCCCCCTGACTGACCTCCACCTCTGGGACGACCTCTACCAGCCTGTCCTCCACCTCTGGGTGGACAGAGCGCTGGTGATGAGTATGTAGGCTGATAACTCTGCTGAACAGCCTTGCCCCGAAGGTTGGGGCAAGTCCTCCTCATATGGCCTGAATCCCCACACTCATAGCATCTCACTAGAGGCATGGCCTACTGCCCTGAAGAAGAAGAAGAACCCTGAATGGATGGGGGACGGTGAGAAACCTCTGGCATAGCACTAAAGTAGGGACTGGGAGAACCCTGATGACCCGAATACCTTCCGGAGGAACCCTGGATGGCTGGTGGGCGATAAGAACTCTCCAACATGGCACTGAAATAAGGCCTCACTGGAGCACCACGGGGAGGTGGTGAAGGAGCTTAATATGGAGGCATGCTAGGATGGCCTCTGATGAACTGACCCCTACCCCTGCCTGGGGCACCTCGGAAATCTCCAAAAAATCTAACTCTCTTATCCAGCTGACCCTGCTCCCTGCCCCTCGATCAGTAACCCTCAATCCGGCGAGCTATCTCGACCACAAGCTGATAAGGAGTACCCATCTCCACCTTTCGGGCCATGTTGGCCCTAATACCTGAGTGCAACCCAGCGACGAATCTCTGCACTCTCTCAACCTCTGTAGGTAGAATCATGAGGGCAGGACGGGACAACTCTGAAAACCTGGCCTCGTAATTCGTCACTGTCATCTGCCCCTGCTCCAGCTGCTCGAACTGATACCGCAACTCTTCTCTCTCAGAGGGTGGAATATACATGTCCAGGAATAGCTGAGTGAACTGCTCCTATGTGAGAGAAAGGGAACCTGCTGGCCTACCCAGGATGAATGAGTGCACCATCTGCGGGCCCTGCCCTCTAGCTGAAAAGTAGTGAAATCAACTCTGTGGGACTCCAAGATCCTCATGTTGTGCAGCCTGTCCCTGCACCTATCAATAAAATATTGGGCATCCTCGCCCCTCTCACCCCCGAAGACAAGAGGGTGCAACCGAGTCCACCTATCAAGGAGCTTCTGCGGATCGCCGTCAGCGGGTGGTCTAAGCTCAGGTGCTACTGCTGGCTGTGCTCCACCCGTGGGCAGAGTACCTGGAGTCTGATATAATGCCGCTGCATGACCCGCGGCCTGGGTGGTAGGGGTCTGAAATCCCCCTCCCGCCTGAGATGTAGCAGGATCCGCTGGAAATAAACCAGCCTGAGTAATAGTATCCATGAACCGCATCATACGACCCATGACCTCCTGGAAGCCTGGTGCAGTCATAAAATCTATCGGAGCTGGATCTGTTGGGGGCACCTTACCCTGCTCCTCAGGGATAGGATCCTCTGGGGGTGTTAATGGAGTAACTCTAGGACGCCCATGTCCCCTACCTCGGGTCGGTGCCCTCCCCCGGCCTCTGCCACGGCCTCGGACTGTGTGGGTAGCGGCATCTCCCGGGCCTGGAATATCAGCTGCACGAGTCCTCACCATCTGTAAGAGAGTAGAAGAGTGAGATTTAGTAAGACCATCGACTACACGATAGAATAAGAATAAAGAGAGATTTTCCTAACACTTTGTAGCCTCCCGAAGATAAATACAGACGTCTCCGTATAGATTTGCAAGACTCTACTAGGTTTGCCTGTGACTTGTGAGACCTACATGAACCTAGAGCTCTGATACCATGTTGTCACGACCCAAATTCCTACCCAGGTCGTGATGGAACCCAACACCGAAGTTAGGCAATCCAACACTAGTTACTTACGAAATTACTTAAACAAACGAGATGTTCGAATACTTAACCAGTTTTAATTTAAGTAGTCCTTAAATGAAAGAGAGGAAGTGAGGCAATGTAGTTTAAAGTAACTCAAAATCGTTTGCCAGCATAAAACAGAGTAGTATAATACTAGTGAATCAACTACGTGTGCCAAGACCTAGGGTCACAAGTCCACAGACGACTAATGGAATATACAAATAGACAAAATGAATGTACAACTGTCGGAAAGTGGGTTAGACAGAAATATCCCAAAAATAATAGAAACTCCACAGTGCCGCTGCAGAACACCAGGAAGAGCAACTCATCGTGTAGTCAAATCCCGGTAGTACTCTCAGCGACGAACACCCGAATGGTGACAAGGTGCAAGAACCTCAGAACCTGTACAATTAAGTACAGAAATGTAGCATGAGTACATATAAACAAATATGTACCCAGTGAGTATCCCGTCCAAACTCGAAGAAGTAGTGACGAGAGGTAGACGTGTTACTCACTAGGGTCGTCATCAATAATATGATTTAATGAATCCAAATAGTAATAACATTTATTGGAAGCAAGTAGACATGAAGCATCAGTATATAAGGATAATGATCTCCCTGCAAGGGCCAAGTAACAATATTTAACAAAAATCACAAGTTTCTTTCTCACAGAACAATTTAATTAGTAAGAATAGTAATAAGACTCTCAATCAAGCACATAGCATATAATATGCCGAGGCGTACGGCCGAAGCGACGCAGAAATTTAAATGTCCACTGCCGAGGGTCGAGCGGCACGAACAATAGATGCATCTATTACCCCACTCGCGAATCAATCATGCGACACGGTTGAAAAAAATATAAGGCTACCCCGCTCACGAATTATACATGCGACGCGGGAGCTCGTAGACATACACAGAATTATCAGGAAATTCAGGAATTTATCATGGATTATTCTTAAATTCAGGGATTTAAGAACTTAAACTTACACATAGATTCCGAAATCCTCATGTTAATTTCAAGGGTAATAAGCAACCAGGAACACAAGTAAGGATACAAGTAAGGCACGTAGAGTCATGCTTGTGAAGTCCTAAATTCTACCCGACACAACAGAGTAGTAGCTACGCACGAACTCTCGTCACTTTGCGCGTACGTAGCCCCCAAAAACAAGGACAAACTCAATCGTTTACATTTACCTATGGGGACAATTCCCTCTTACAAGGTTGGAAATGAGACTCACCTCGCGTAGAATGAACTTCTTGGTCAAGAACGCGCTCGAAACTCCAAATCTTACACCCGTGGGCTCGAAACTAGTCAAATGATATATAAATATGTCAATGCATGCTCAAGGTATGGAAATTCTCCTACTTATTTAGTAAATTCACTATTCTTGAAGGAATTCTAAAATACAGCTTCGGGCCCACATGCTCGGATTCCAGAAATTTTTGAAGATAACACTCACCCATAGCCTAAGGGTTGTTAATATATGATTTTTATATGATTTCATGGTAGAAAAGTGTTGAAATTCCCTAGAGTTCATCAACCTTAGGTTTTCACTCTAACCCCTTTGATTTCCACTATTTAAATGTTAATCTACCTAAGTTTTGGTGTAAAAATCTAACATTTAAAAAGAATTTACTTACCTCTTAGTAGCTAGGTGGTGGAGAGTTCTTCCCAAGCTCTCAAGTCTTCAATGGTGGTGAAAAATGGAAGAAATGAAGGAAATCCTGTGTTTAAGTTAAAGTGCACTACCTGGCCTACAGGGGTTCCGCACCTGCGGTCTCGCGCTTGCGAGCTGGAGCTCGCACCTGCGGAGTTGGACGGGAAAGACTAGGCCCGCACCTGCGGAGTTGGCTTTAAAAGCCAACCTTTAGGAACCAAGTGTTCCTATGCTATTCCAAACACTTCCAAATCCCGAACCACCCGTCCCCGCAAGTCACAAATAACGATAAGCCACTACGGGAAGTATTATTTGGGGAATCGAGGTCCGAATACGCAAAACGACCGGTCGGGTCGTTACACCATGAAACCCTAACTCCTGATATCTTTCTGATTTCTTCTAGATCTGCCTTAGATCTATGTATATCATGAAGCTTTTTACATGTTTTTCTTTGAAGAACCTTCTTATTTTAAACGATCTTTCATCTTCAAACTAGGGTTTCGTAACCCTTTCTTTTAAATGGGTTTCATACGATTTTCCAAGTATTCTCCTAAGATTTCCATTGTGTTTAATGTTTTTATTGAAGTCTCTCTCTTTATCTGAGTTTTGAAAACCCTAATCTTTCACCTTGGGTCTCTGAATACATGTTTGCATATGTGCTTTATGATTCTCTTAAGTTTTTACCTTGTGATGTTCGTATATGTTTCTGACTTTCTTATTCTCTCTACGTGCCTCTATGTTTACCCTATAATACACATGAATCCTTAGCTTGTATGATTTTACTCTACTGAGATTGCTAGGGTTTCAGAATTCTTGAACATTGTCTACTTAATTCGTGTTATTTTTTCTTAGTTGATACTGGCCTTATTTGAATTCTTGATTCCCTCAGATTAGTATCCTTCACAATCCCTTAAGGTGATACACTACTGATTTTGACCCATGAGTTATTCACTTGCCTTATTTGATTAATTCTACTGTTTAAACGATTTTAACTAGGATTTTCTTAACCTAGGCCAATTGTTTATTCTGTACACTGAGATTATTTTCCTGTGTGGTATTCCAATCATATGAGATACTTTCCTTAGTTAAGAATGACTCCTTGTGATTTTAGTCTCATCCGTGTTTCTTTGACTAATTTTCAGAATTGACTTATGCTTTTTACCATATAAATGCACTCAGTATATATTTTCCTTACTTGAGATACTATGTACTTGACCTTATTACATGCCACATTTTTTACTACTCCTATTATGGTATAAACAACTTTCTAAGTGATTCTTTCCTTATTTTGATACAATTTACACCAGTTTGAATCATGACTCCTTGATTGAAGGGAGTCCAGACCTCTGATTGATTTAATTTGGTACTATTTATATAATTATGTTACTCTGTACTCATTTTTGGAAATATATATACACTCTACTCATTTATCACACACACACACAGACATAGATACAAAAACTGATCTGTGCATCTTCTATCTTTGCTTGCATTACTACTTTCTTCATCATACTGGTATGTTCTGATTTAAACTTCAGTCATCAAACCAATATGTTTATATTAATGGTTCAATTCCTTGTATTTCTTATATGTTTCTACTTGTGGTTCTGCTGTTCAACATGCATTTAGAATTCTGAATCTCTTTTACATGTCTATTTTCACTTTACCCTGAATGATCAATCTGTCTCTCTGCACTCCGCCTCTGTTCTTTATATGCATCTCCATGCCTATGACTAATATGTTAACTCAGTCATGATATTAGTTGTTTGGTTGATATGTTGCTCTAATTTGACACTTAGTCACATCCCTGAACCCTTAGAAACCCCTTTGATTATGCGTCTAAGTATGAAGTCGCCTATGTATTTGTCCCTCAAACCTCTCACCCTTGTTCGTGATTGCTTGACCACCATGGGTCCTCTATGTGATGCTGGCTTTGTTTGTGTTGAGTTGTAAACTGTTATTCAACAACAGAATCCTTGTACGGAAAAGGTTGATCCTTTACTATAAGTCCTCTTTCTTTTCAAACTATTTTTTTCTCTTTTCAACACTGCTTTACTTAAACTTCCTAAATTATGAGCACATCTCACTCTACTCCTAGTTTCTTAAGTTCAGCCCCTGTGTGTGAGCACTGCTTTGGGGACCCTTTGAGTACCCACTGAACTCTGACACATAAGGTTGGCATTTCCACATTGCACTTACTCCCTCTTGGCTAGGGTACATGGGTGTGAGCATTGCCTGGGATCCCTGAGGTCTTTAGGAACTCTGACACACTCGGATTTTGAAAGGTTATGGCATATGGAATTAAGGACCTGGAGACTTGGGCCTATTGGTAGGCTCCCTATAGTGTAACTTCTTAATTCTCTTATTTACTTATGTAATTCGTGCAACACTGGTCTGTAATAAATGATTGTAAAAACGATTCTGGAGTTGGATAGTGAAATGGGTGGGGTATGTATACTTAGTATAGGAACGGGTAGAGACCATGCCTATAGGATTTACTTTCCTTATGTGTGCAGTAGTAACCATGTCTAGGCACAGTAAGCATGCCATACATATCATGTTGCTCAGCTTTAATGCACTCAGCATTCCATTACATGTAGAAATCCTGTTTATAGGAGTGGCTATCACAATATTACTGCTTCAACATTCTTATCTGCCATAATTGCATCATCTTAGAAATCCTGCTTTTCTGGGATAAATGATAGCATTAACAACCATCCATCTTGCATCGGAAATCATGTTCCTTAGGATATTGTTTTCAGCATGTTCATGTCATTCATGCCAAAATCATGTGTTAAAACATACGTTGCATCACTGTATACATTATCACGAACACCTAGAAAATCATGTATTAGGCTCAGCGAACTAACAAAGAATTGGTTATCTGTGAAACTGCTGCATTCTGCTTTAAATCAAATGTGTTAGTAAATAGATCATTCGAAAACACGTTCTGACACTGAAACGCTCATGTATTTAGAACATCATGTATAGGTCTTGCATCATCTTGCGCCTTGTTTGCATTAGATACCATGCCCTTTTAGGATTGCATTTATATTCGCTTAACACCCACCCCTTATCCTGGTTAAAGATTAAAACAGACTTACCCCTACTTAACAACTATTTTCTGAAAACTGGACACTTAGAATAGTATAACTAAAGCAGTTGTTTTTGTGCGCCTAGGCAAGCCTTAGGTATTAAACTTGTTAAAACTGAAAGTAGATCTCTTTATGCATATTGTTTGGCTAATAACATGTTAAAATGAGTATTTAGAAACTGGTACAATTCCTTCTCTAAAATCAGTAATAAAACTGCCTCGTTATTGCATTCTCGCCTAAACATCATGCTTTAGGTCCTAAAGTTAGAAAGGCCTTACTTGTGTTTGAGTCGTGCTAATTATGTGTATAACATGCGGATGAATACTTGGGCCTCATATCTGCTCCAATTTGTTTTTCCCCATATTTGCAGTCCTAATTGTCTTTGCTTGTCGCTTAGAATTTTGTCCTTTAAACTTAGGGGTCAGCCTAGCACCTCCTTTAGGATAGTAGTCCTGGCCTCTTCCAGGACTGATAATATGGGATGGGTAATAGCACGCAATAGAGTTCGTGACCAACACACGCTTTAATTACCTTCACGGGGTGGGAAATGGTAGACTATGGATATGATGACCGGTGCGCTAATACCACGTGTAGACCCTCTCTGAGGAGTATCTATCGGGTATTGCATTGATGTGATCCATATTGTTTCAAAACTAGGATGTCTTTCTCTCAAATATTTTATTAGTGTCACGACCCAATTTCGGAGTCGTGATGGCGCATGTCGTGGAACCAGGCCAGCCCCTTAAAGACAACATATTCTAAGTTAAATACCAAAGACAATGATCCTTTATCAATCCCAACATCATTAATAAGAGAAATTTCAAATTTTGAAAGCAATTTAAGAAAAGAAAATAGAATCCCAATACTACAGTCCGGATCCGGCGTCACACAGCCATGAGCTACTATCACGACCCCAAATCCTAACATGCCGTAATGGCGCCAATCGTGGAACTAGGCTAGCCGACCATCACTTTACTACGCATTTATTCAATTATAACAGTTCACAATATAACAATAAGCATGCAACCATAGCATAAATAATATAATTAAGTCTTAGTGTCCCCATAATATTCTAAACAACCTCCCAGAACTGGAGTCAATAGTCATGAGAATCTAAGAATAAATAAATCTAACTCTGCTAAAACTATAACATGTCTCTGAATAAAATACTAAAGCTAAATAGGGAAGGGAAATGGAGAAGCTGTGGACGCTAGACAACTACCTTGAAATCCCGTGGAATGCTGCTATCGAACCTGCGTCAGCTACTGCTGCGAACTAGTACCTGGATATGTGCACAGAGGCACATGGAGTCTTTATGAGTACTCCAACTCAGTAGAAATGAAAATAAATCACGGTCTGAGTAATACAAACACACATCACAGATACACAATTCCACAAAACCAGTAAAGCACCAAGTCACCATGTAGTATTCATCAAATAATAAGTCGAAATAAGTTTCCAGAAATACTTTGAAAACAAGTACAATATCAGTATATCTCAGTAAAATTCT
>ML290376.1:0-22417 GCA_005239495.1 Nicotiana undulata | reverse complement strand
ACATTGAACCCGCTAGACAAGCCAACGTTTGAACTAAATAAAACTCATTAACAACTAAAACGAGCAGGATAATTAAGGCACCGATGGACCACAATGAAATTTAACCAAATAACCTACATATAACATAGCACTTTTAGAAATAACACCCATATACAAATCCCAGAACTGGTGTCACATATTCACGAACTGTCTAAGAGGTTACTACAAACAAAAGGTCTGAAAATAAGTACATAGGACTGTCTCTGGAATATAAAGTAAGACAGAACTGAAAGTGAAGAGTAGAAGGTGACGTCAAGGCCTACGAACGTCTATGGGTCTACCTCGATGTCTCCTGTATGAACTGATGAGATGCTCCGATCGTCAGTGATCACCGGGTCCGGCTGCGTAGTCTGCACAACATAAATAAGTGCAGGTGTAGCATCAGTACAACCGACCCCATGTACTGAGTAAGTGTCGAGCCTAACCTCGGGGAAGTAGTGACGAGGCAAGGACCAACAACAACATATGTACCTGTACAGTTTTGTACAATAACAGGAAAGATGGCAACATAAATAAGCAAGTAAGACAGGTACGGGGAGGACATGCTGGGGTAACAGGGGCAACAAAATGCTAGCACGGTAGAACATGGTAATAACTGATATGTAAAAGTAAAGGCAGGAATTTAACTTCTCAACAGATAATGAACAGAAAAAGACACGGCATGTCCCCTCGTGCATATATAATAACACTCAGCACAGAATGTCCCCTCGTGCATAACCACACAATCACTCGGCACGAAATGTCCCCTCGTGCATATATATTAACACTCAGCACGGAATTTCCCCTCGTACATAACCTCACAATCACTCGGCACAGAATGTCCCCTCGTGCATATATATTAACACTCAGCACGGAATGTCCCCTCGTGCATAACCTCACAATCACTCGGCATGGAATGTCCCCTCGTGCATATATAATATATATCAAAACAAAGTAACAATATAATCTGAAAGTCAACACTAAGAAGTCTCAAGTGCATGGAAATACTCAATAAAATTTCTATTATCCCGGCAAGGAGAAAATCATCAATTACAACATCAACAACTTCCCAACAAGGGTCTCAGTTATAACCAACCTCGCATCAGAAATACAATTTCAACAATGTAAGCCTCAACTGAAACAAATAACTCAATAACTCTCCACGTCATGAAACAACANTTTAGTAGTGATTTTAACTAGGAATTAGTGTTAAAATTAGAAGTTTATGGGGTTTTAACTTACCTCTTACAGTGGGTGGTCGTGGAAGGTGTTGCCCAAGCTTGGAGGCTCTCTAATGGAGGTTGAAGATGGATGAAATGAGAAAAACCCGAAATTTTGGGCATTTAAGAGGGGCTACCAACAAGGGTTTCCGCACCTGCGACCTCAGGACCACAGGTGCGGTCTCGCGCCTGCGAGGAAATTGTCGCTCCTGCGGAAGAAGGCCTGGGCCCCTGGGCTCGCACCTGAGGAGTTGGGAGCCGCACCAGCGGTCCCGCTCCAGCGGAGGAAAAGCCGCGCCTGCGATGGATGTCGCACCTGCGAAGGCTGGGACCGCATGGTCGGTCCCGCAGCTGCGGCTGGGCAACCGCACCTGCGGTCACACCAGCTGCTGTGCACCAGCAGTGGTTTTTGCTGGTTTTTGGCCTCGCGCGGGGTCTGGGAGGCACCTGGGCCCACCCGAGCCCCCGTCCAAAAATATCAACAAGTCCCAAATCATAAAACAAACTTGCTCTAGCTCACGGAACACTCAACACCATGCTAAAACTCAAAATCACCCTCCAAACCCCCTAAATTCAACACTTAAGAATTTGGAAATTCTAGGATTCTATAACGATGCGCCAGACCGACCCACACAACTCGGAACGCCTTCAAACTTTGCAGACAAGTTATAACTGACACAACGAAACTATTCCCAATCACGGAATTTCATTCGGACCTCTGGAACATAAAATCACCTTTCAAGCCAAAGTTCAAATACTTTAAAAATCTCAAAAGTTCATTAACTCCAATTTTCCTCATTGTGATCCGAAACCAATCAAATCAAGTCCGTTTTACACCAAATTTCACAGATAGGACAAATAACATATAATAAACCTTTTCCGGGCTTCGGAACCGTAATACGGACCCGGTAACACGGTTTTCACATAATTATTCATTTTCAAATTCCTTTATTAATTTTAGAAAACAATTTTCTTTAAAAAATTTATTTCTCGGGCTTGGGACCTCGGAATTCGATTCCGGGCATATGCCCAAGTCCCATATTTTCCTACAGACCCTCCGGGATTATCACATCACGGGTCCTGATCCGTTTACCAAAAATGTTGACCAAAGTCAACTTTATTCAATTATTCAATTTAAAAATCTCATGTTTATCAAATTTTCACATGGAAGCTTCCCGGCTACCTGTCCGGGCTGTGCACGCATATCGAGGTGAGATTAACGGAGGATTTCGGGACCTCGGAACACAGAGTTAGCTGGAATTACTTAGGATGACCTTCTGGGTCATCACAAATGATTAGGAAAACGTTCCTACCAATCCAAAGCTTTACCCTGTAGAGAGAAGGGAAAACGCCTTATCCTCAAAGAATCTTCCGAAACATTTGTTTCTTTGCTCCCCATCATGTATCTACGAAACCCTTTAAATATTTATAAGCATTTTGATTCGGCGCCCCCGTGAAAAAGTCTTGTTGTAAAGCAACGTAAGAATCACATTAGTAATTTGAATGTTTCCCACCCTAATGCGAGGGGGGTCTTTTGGTACTTGCGCAACCTTTTTTTGTGCAAAATTTGGTGTTGCACCGCTTGTGGTTGCGGTGGTAGAGGTGGAGGAGGTGGGGTCATGTTTTCTTTTTGACCATGACATGGGCGATTTGGTTGTGGAGCTTGAGGCATGTCATTTGGTTGTTCCTCCTCGTCGTCTACCTCGCCCAATGGAAAATTTTCGAGGTCATTGTTAGTCATTTTGTACCTACGATTACTTCAACAAATTAGTAACATTGAAGGAAAAAAAATATATTTCAATAACACACTCAAATATATAGTTAACAGCGTAAAAATTGCCCGAAAAAGGCGCCAAATATTTATCCACGTCCAATCCGCACTTAATAATGAGCGAAAATGATCATTTCAACTATAATACACAACTAGATCCAGGGTCGAATTCCTCAGGAAGTTTACAATGGGTGTTGAGATAAAACTTGAAGAGAGAACGTGAAATAGTTAAATTATACTTCCAACAAACAGGTTATTGTTATCCACTTTAACACCAAAATTTTAGACAAAGTAAAGCAACTTGAGAGAGACTAAATTATTATTGGTTTTTTTAAACAATGGAGGAAAATCCCGAGGATGTAACCTTCACCTAGGTGCAAACCTAATAGGTATACTAAGTTAATGCTTGTTTTGTAGATCATGAGATTATGACTCTCAATTGTCAAGTACCCACTCAATGCTTCTCGGTTATAGGGCGATTATGACCAAATTAGTTTTTTCAAGACCAAAAGGGTAGCAACCTATGCAATTGATATGAATCCAAATCGGATTTTCTCTATCTCTACTTCAAACCCTTTAATCAAACTAGCAAATACCTTAACTAACTCAATTTTTTCCTAGCCAAGTTTTCCTAAACTAGGTTCCTCTTTTTCAAGTAAGAATTAACTCAAATAAGCATGAATCAATATTTGCAACCATTAATTCTAGATATAATGCATATACAAGGCTAGTAAAAAAGATCCAATAAAAAACAAGCATTAGTATTAAAAACCCATAAGATTAACACACTAGGATTGGGGCACAACCCTAGACAAAAAATTTCCACTCATACCAGAAAGCATAGAAAATAAAGTTGAAGAAGTAACTAAAGCCATAAACTATAATTGATTGATAAAAATAAAGGGTCCTCTTAATGTTTTTCCACAATGTACCAAAAGGTTAAAATATAACAACAACAACTGTTATGAATACAAAACTTACCCTAAAAGCGATACGCATCTAATTATATCGTACATGAATTCACTGACAAAAATGCCCTTGAAAGGTTATGCAGCCACAAAATTCCATGTGCGGACCGCACTTTCTTCTTCTTTGGCAATGGGAGGAAATCTACGCATGCAGAAATCCATCTTCGGTTACACTTCAGCTTCTGCGGCCGCACAATTTGGTTGCGAACCGTGTGTTCAAGAGGCTTCATACATGGCCTTTTGCACCTTCTCTGAACTTTTCTAAGTTTGTCTGTGCGACCAGCTTTTTTGGCTACACAATTTGGTGTGGGACGGTGCTTTAACAAAACTCCTTTGAGGCTTCAGGACTTCTTCTGTGGTCACACTTCCTTTTTGCGGGCCGCGTAATCATCTGCGGCCGCAGAATTACTTTTGCGAACCACACTTCTGCTTGTAGTTCTCCTTTTTGCCTTGTTGAGATGAAATAATCCTTTTCGAGTTAGATTTTTTTATTAAGCTCCAATACTCCAACATGCCTAAAATTCATACAATTTCAATAGATTTGGAAACAAAAATCACTACTTTCGGACCAAAACTAAAGCAAAAAGTTACTAAGAAGTTGCTGAAATCCATAGTTATCAAGGACTCCACGACTTATTTGTCTCATGGGTTGTTATGAGTTTCTATATATTTGTTTTATCATTAGCAGTGTTGCAACTGTTTGGGACAAAGTTCTACTTATATAAGGTATATTACTAGTACGTGGATTGGTAACGAGTAGCTTTATAGTCAGAAGGTGGTTCTACGGTGTTATAAATTATGAGGTACATTGTGTGAATATATCTTGGGGGTATATTTATAATTTGGTGCAGCTTGTGGGGATGAATATAGTGTATATGCACAAGAATCGGATCTCATTGGGAGTTCCGAAAGTTGATAATTGGTTTTAAGGAATGTAAGTTAAGGTCTAAGGAAGGATTTGTAATACTTTGTAAATATGAATTAGTTGTGGATGCATTAAATGAGTATTAATGTGACCTTTTAACATGTGAAGTCCTAGCGGGATGATTATGGGTGGAAATCGTTGTATTGGAATAAAGATTGATAGTGAGGTACATAAAATTTGATAGAATCGACTAAGTTTGTGGGAGGTACGTCTTATAGGCACTGGCAGTGCAAGGCACTCTCCAGGGCATCGACCTCAGCACCCCAGATAGTGCAAGGTACTGTAATTTTGGCGCCTCTGATGGCGTCTTACACGGTTATGTTGGCGCTCCTGATTATGCCTCGTGCTGGCCAAGTTTATCCAAGCTATTTTTATTTTCCTTCTCAATTTTGGAACGTGTTTACTTATTTAAAATCCTTACCTCGCTCCCCCACACCCAAACACAAAAACCTACTCTAGAAAGGGGATCTCTCAAGAACATAACTTTCCCAAGGTCTCTCCATCATCTAAGGTATGTTCTGATGATGATCCTAAGCTAATTTCAATTCTACAACACCTTATTAACATGGGTAAATCCTTCCACTCAGCAGATATTCAATCGAGACACCATTGTTGGGAAAGGAAACCCTAGAACTTGAATTCAAGAGGAGTGAACTTCTAAAAGGTAATGCTTCTACTCCCTAATAATTTATAACTATGAATTGATGAGTTTTTGGGAGGATAGTAAATGGGTTTGATAAAGAGAACCGTAAGAACTATGCTAGGATTTTGGATTGTGGACTTATGATTGTTGTATACATTTGGGTGATGAGAAATGGTGTTAATTACATCTATTTGGGATTGTAGAATCACCTAGAAGTAGAACAATGAGAACTTGGTGAATAAAAGACCAATTACTATGGGTTATGAGGCTTTACACCCATAAGGTTTTGATAAGATTCTTAATTTACTAGAACATGAGCATTAGTGCTAATATTGGTTCCTCTTGATATATATATTGACATAGATTATCGTTGAAAGAGGCGACGAACATTGTGATACTATTAAAAAGGGCCAGAGTTAAGGTATGTGAGGCTAACTGTCTTTATGTTTGGAAATTATTATGATTCTCCCTACGTACCATTCATTATAACTATTACGAGTTTCCTCAGCCTTTCTTCCACGAATAGTAGTAAAACTTCTATTCTCTAGATGGCAAAGTTTCATAATCATTCAATATTCTACGAGTTTCAGTTATGAAAAATCAACTTATTATGAATATATGTCTCAGTCTAGTCCTATTCAGTATTCCAGTGTCATGTAACTCAGTATGGTTCAATATCATCTATTTGCAGTATGATTCTGAGTTCCTTATCCTAAATTCCTGAATGTTGAACACCTTTATTTGGGCCTGAGGCCGTAGTTTAAATGCTTCATGCATATTTGGGCTTGAGGTCGTAGCTTATGCTTTACGCATTTTGGGCCTGAGGTCATAGTTATGTATACGTACACTTGGGCCTGAGACAGTTCTTGTGCACATATATATTTAGCACGAGGCCGTAGTTTATTCAGATAAACAGGTTGCTTATAATTCAGAAGAGGGAGTATTCATATCCTTACTTCCTATGTATAGTTTAGATATCATTTATCAGTTATCAACTCGGTTTCAGTTTCAGTATTTATAGTTCTTTCTTTCAGTTGTTTTACATACTAGTGCAATTCAAATGTACTAATGTCCGTCTTTGCCCGAGGCTTGCATATCGCGATGAAGGTACCGATTTATAGGTTGACAATTCTGGCTGCTAGGACATCTCGTACCAGCTATTGGCGAGCCCCAGTTTTTTGAGGCATTATCTCTTTTTTCCAGTCTTTAGTCTTTGTAGTATTTCAGTTAGTAAGGTATGTCGGGGACCGTGTCCCGGTAAACAATTAGCATTTTAGTATTTTTAGAGACTTCATAGACTATAGTCCAATCAGTTAGATGTTAGCAGGCTTTTGTGTATTAGCCTTGTAGGCTAATCATTTACACTTGCAGACGTTTCAGTATTTTCCCCATATATGATATTTCAATCGAACTCCTAAGTAGATTATCATGTTTTATATTTATATCTATCTTACAGTTATACCACATGTTGATCCATACATATAGTTGGTTCGCTCAGTCACATGTAGTCAGGCACCGAGTGCCGTGTTACGCCCAGACCATGGTTTGGGGCATGACATGATGTTCTGCTAGTATTGTGTCGATGAGTTTACATGGACTGTGGTGATGAGAGATCACCCATGTTCATGTGTATGGTGAGTTATAGAATGATATGAGAGCTTTGAAACAACTCCAGGCACGTTCGAATACAAATATATCTTTAAGTGGGGGAGAAAGTATAGACTCGACAAGCTATTTTAAGTTCTAGCGATCTATTTTGCAATTTGAGGCTTCTATTACATTCATTGGATGTTTATGAATTGTGTGCATTGTTGTCTATGGTTTCTGAGAGGTTTAGGAGAGTTTTGCAAGAAGAATTCTCATTTTAAAGCTTTAAGCACTTTGGTTGACCAATTTTTGAATTTTCTTTCAATGACTTTGGATTGGTGATTTGATGGTTCCTTTAGCCTCATATAATGATTTTGGCCTTGGACGTACTTTTGTTTTGGTTATCGGGTAACTCGAGTTTATTTCTCCAATTTCACTCAAAAGTTAGTGACTTGAGTTTATGAATATTTGAAATTCTTTAGTGATTGATGCTTGATTATTGATTTTTGATGTTTTGAACTTACAAGCAAGTTCTTGTTAGGTGTATAAACTTGCTGGGTTAATTACACGGAGTCTCTAGGGGCTCAGGTTTGTTTCATGGTGTCAGACCATTTTGAGCCTTGTAGGAGTAGTTGGTTTACTGGTGTATAGCACCATTCCCGGACACAAGTCACACGATCACGTAGAGGGTCTGGTCAGGCCGGATATTTGTTCATCGGGATCGAAGTGTTTTTTTCACGATCGTGTAGAGTGAGTTTGGGTAGTGGGAATTCGTTCTTCGCGAATGTTAGGAAAATGATGCGTATGCGAAGCATTTGGGGGAAGTAACCTTCGTGAACGTGATGCCAGTGTCACGAACATATTTCTTCATGACGCTAGCCTTCACGAACGCGAGATCTGAGTCACGATAGCGATGCAGGCCCTGTCAACATGTATTTTAATGCTGGAAATCAGGAATTTTATTTAATTCCTTGGTCTTTCATTGATTTTTACTCTTAACTAAACGATTTTATAGTGTAGAAATTTGGAGTTTTGGATAAAACTTATGAGAGCTAATTTTGGGGATTTGGACCTCAATTTGAGGTTGAATCTTGAAACTAATTTTGAACTCGTGGGGTTATGGGTCATCAGAATTTGGTCTCGATTTCGAATTTAGACCATGTGAGCTAGGGTTGACATTTGCTGACTTTTGGGATTTTTTCAAAGATTGAGCCTTTATCTATTGGGGATATTTGACTTCCAAAAACGGTATTAGGTTGTTGGGTTTATTTTGGGAATGAGGTAAGTTTCTTGCTTTTCTTTGTTGGAAAATATTTTATAATAAATAAAATTATTTTTTATATGGGGAGTGATGCGTATACAAGGTGACAATCGTATATGCATGGTTATCCATGCTAGGTAGATTATATGATTTTTTGTTCCTCGTTGAACTATGTGGACTTCTTGACTTATGTTTCACTTAATTCATGTGATAAAATGAACATAATTATTCATGCTAGATATTATGTTTTAGTTTATATTATCTTAAGTGAACATAAAGGACCATTCTTAAGAAGGTTAATGTACTCGATTAGGTTAAAGTTATACTTTATATTATAAACGCGTGTTTATATTTGTTATTCTTGTAATACTTGAGTTTCCGTTTTCATGTTAAAGACCATACTTATGTTTTTTTGAGATACTTGAACATTATGATACCTGAAATATAAGCTCGCTTGTTGGTGTAAATGTTGTGCTTCCGTCTCTTGTGGTGTATTACACTTAATCACTCTTCTTAATAATATTAATACTTACCACCTTATTTGGTATTATTTTGTACATGCTTTGCGAGGAAGAGTGGATTGCAAGAAGGGTATGTTCGTGCTTGTGAGGAAGAGTGATTTATACACGAAGGGTATTTTCGTGCTTGTGAGGACGAGTATATTATGCATAAAGGGTGTTCGCGTGCGTCTTCCTCTTCTTCTTCTTCTTATTATTATTATTATTATTATTATTATTATTATTATTATTATTATTATTATTATTATTATTATTATTATTATTATTAATATTATTATTATTATTATTATTGGCACTAAAGTTATTTTTGTTCAAGTGAGAATGAGAGTTCATGGCACGGAGGGTGTCTCCATGCAGGTCAGGATGAGAGATATGCATTACGTTGTGTTGTCCTTTATTCACATACATATCTGTGCCATTTTGCTTTGTTTGTTTTTCTTACCTATGTGTCTTCTATCTTAATTGTTATTGTCCCATCTATGCCTCCTATTTATTTGTTATTATCACATTTATGCTTCTTTTCCTATTTGTTATACTTACATATGTGCCTTCTATCTTGTTTATTGGTGTACATCTATGTCTTTTTCCTTATTTATTAGCAATATCTATATTTTTCTAACTTATATGCTATTGTTTTATCTATGCCTTATACCTTGATTGTTATTGTTATGTACCTGCTACTACCTTATTTGTTATCGCTATCTGTATAGTTTCTACCTTGTTGTGACGATTAGGTGTATGACTTCTATCTGATTGATATTGTTATACATGTGCTTGGTCAGGATGAGATAAATGCACGAAGAATGTTGTCATTTCATTTGATTTGACATACATACATATGCTTGATTAGGATGAGATAAATGCACGAAGAGTATTGTCGTGCCATTTGATTTGATATCTTTAACATGCCATTTTTATTATATGGTGTTCTAGTTATGACTTATATTGATTCAGAGATATTATTTTCTTCCTCGTAGACTTGATTTATTGGAAAAGATTAATTAATATTTTTTATGAAACAGGTTCACTATATATTTTACTCGATCATTTTATAGTTACTTTCTCTTTTTCCTCCTTGCTATTTTCTCTTGCTTATGAACTGTACGAATTATATTAAGTGAATATCTTTTGACTTAAAAACCTCGTTACTGCGTCATTGAGGTCAGTAAAGATACTTACTGAGTACGTGAGATCTGTTCTACTCATACTACGCTTTTACACATTGAATGCATATTTTAGAGCTGAGTTGATGTTGTAGATGAAGCCTAGCATTGAAGACTGATAAGTAGAGATTTTAACCTATTATTTGCCCTCTTTTACTTATGTTTAGGGCAAAAAATACGTGAAGGTATTCCCGAAAACTAATGTAATGTGCTTGCTTGCATGGATTGTTCAAAATGAGCCAAAGAAGCCATAATTAACTCATAAAGGAGTCAAAACTTAAACCAAAACCAAGACTGAGCCAACAGATGTGGAACGCGGACAGCGGAAGAAAAATGCGGCCGCGAAAAATACCAACACGGTCGCGAACACTATTTCGAGGTCCGCAATTTGAAGAATCAAAGAGATGGAATTTCGGGCTATGACATGAATGCAGACCGCGACAGAAACACGCGGCCGCAAAAGTAATTGTGCAGCCGCGATTGGAATATCTCGAGCCGCGGTTGCTGAGGTTCATAGAGTTTACATTTCTAGCTAAAGACAAATGTGCGGTCCGCGTTAGAATTATCCGGTCGCAGGAGCCTCCTACGCGACTGCGATGGAAATTACCCGATCCACGAATCCATGCTCAACCTTGAATTCAGAAGTTAAAAACATGGATCGTGATCAGTATTACGGTGCCGTGAAAGAAAGAGTTAGGCCGTAGTCAGAATGTAACGACCCGGTCTATCGTTACGTAGAACCTGCATTATAATTGCTATTATGGACTTGTTATAGATTGGTTATACTATTATTGATGTGTTAGAGTTGGTAGGCTTGAACTCAGAATGGTTGTAGTGAGAGTTTAGTCATTTAGCCTTTAAAAATAGCCTTTAAATGGGAAAAGTCAACTAAGAGTTGACTTATTGGTAAACGACCTAAGAATGCAAATTTTATGGTTAAGATAGCTTCGCACGGCCGTATTTGAGTGCCCGACGTAAATGGTCTTCGAGAGATGATATTGGCAGAGGCCCAGGGCTCGCGGTATTCCATCCATCTGGGTGTCGTGAAGATGTACTAGGACCTGAGACAACAGTATTGGTGGAGGCGAATTAAAAGAGATTTTGTGGAGTATGTAGCACGGTGCCTCAACTGCCAGCAGGTCAAGTATGAGCACTAGAGGTTAGGCGGATTGCTTCAGGAGTTAGTCATTCCGGAGTGGAAGTAGGAGTGGATCACCATGGACTTTGTAATTGGGCTTCCACGGACTTCGAAGGGATTTGATGCCATTTGGGTTATTGTGGATCGACTGACCAAGTCTGTGCACTTCATTCATGTCAGTACTACTTATACTTCAGAGAGGTTAGCTGGTATTTACATCAGGGAGATTGTCTGACTGCATGGGGTCCAGTTTCTATTATTTCTGACAGAGGTACTCAGTTCACATCTAAGTTTTGGAGGGCTATGCAGAGAGGTATGGGTACTCAGGTATAGATGAGCACATCATTTCATCCCCAGACCGACAGGCAGTCAGAGCGGACTATTCAGATCCTAGAGGACATGTTGCGTGCTTGTGTGATTGATTTCGATGGTTCGTGGGATCAGTTTCTGCCATTAGCAGAGTTTGCATATAATACCAGTTACCAATCCAGTATTCAGATGGCGCCGTATGAGGCTTTATATGGTAGGAGGTGTAGATCCCCGACTGGTTGGTTTGACCCCGGTGAGTCTAGATTGTTAGGCTCAAACTTGGTTCAGGATGCATTGGAAAGGGTGAAGTTAATTCAGGAGCGACTTCACACGGCTCAGTCAAGACAGAAGAGCTATGCAGACCGGAAGGTTCGGGACGTTTCTTTCATGGAGGGTGATAAGGTACTGCTGAAGGTGTCACCCATGAAGGGTGTCATGAGGTTCGTGAAGAGGGGAAAGCTTAGTCCCCGGTTCATTGGTCCATTTGAGGTGCTTCAGAAGGTTGGAAAGGTGTCTTATAGACTTGCTTTGCCACCCAACTTGTCTAGTGTTCATCCGGTGTTCTACGTGTCGATGCTCCGGAAGTATGTTGGCGACCCGTCTCATGTCTTAGACTTCAGTACAGTTCAGCTCGAGGGTGATATGTCTTATGAGGTGGAGCCAGTGGCTATTTTAGCTCGCGAGGTTAGGAAGTTGAGATCAAAGGAGATATCTTTAGTGAAGGTGCAGTGAGAGGTCAGCCAGTGGAGGAGGCCACTTGGGAGACCGAGCGGGAGATGCAGAGCAGATATCCTCACCTGTTTCAGACTTCAGGTATATTTCTAGACCCGTTCAAGGACGAACGTTTGTTTAAGAGGGGGAGAATGTAACGACCTGGTTTGTCGTTATGTATAACATGCATTATAATTGCTGTTATGGACTTGTTATAGATTGGTTATACTGTTATTGATGTGTTAGAGTTGGTAGGCTTGAAATCAGAATGGCTGTAGTGAGAGTTTAGTCGTTTAGCCTTTTTTTTAAAAAGAAAATCCACTAGGCGAGTAGCCTAGGGCTAGTTTTATTGATAATAAAAGAAAAAAAGAACCACATAGGAATAGTACAAATAAGGGGGGCAATAGCACCCGTAGCGTTGCCTTTATGCCTCGGCTATATAATCACTCCTATGCGCCTCACAATGCCCTATATGGCAGCCTCATGTAGAGGAGTCATGGTGTAGTTGCCGGCAAAGTCTCACGAAGGCATATAATCTCATAGCCAATTGGATATCTTTCCAAATTCATAGGACTAAAGCAACACAAACGGGGCTAAACCTTACCTTACTAAGTCCTATCGAGGCATAAAATAGCCTCATCTACTTGCATGCATGTAAAAAATAAGAACTAGAAAGAACCAAATATTCTATGATCATCACAGAGTTTATAACATACTCTGTGATGATATTACAAATGACAATACTAATGTGATGGTAAAATAAAAATATGTAGAAGTAACAGTGTTGCTCTCTCTTCTCTAATTTTGTGAAGTCTTCAACTTGTAGACACGTGTCTTCCTCCTCTACCCTTCTCAAAATGTCTTCAAATTTCATGCTTTCTTCTTTGAACGGGTGGACTTTGTTGACGTAGTTGGATAAACCTGTTTTTGTTTGGCAACTCTCATCGGGAGTCGCCTTATGTTTGCATCTTCGCTCACCCTGCCGTCCCAAATTTTTTCTCTTGTATGTGTCTTTTTTCTTTTGCCGCTATGCATAGGTGATAAGTCACCTTTCCTTGCTGCCTCTGCCCGACATTTACTTAGAAGTTCATCTTCCTCTCCCTCTTCATACATATTTCTGCCTATTTTAACTGGATTTGGCATGTCTCGAACAAATTCTTGCGTTACCAATGCATTTCCATCATGTTCATTAACCAACGCTGCCTCGTTTTGTTGTTGTGCTATGCTTTGCAATTTGTCCCGGCGCTTACTCACTCGACCAGAGCTTAAAGCAGTAATTATTGAAGATTTAACAGGTTTTGAGCTTACCATTGCATCCAAGAGCTTCCTCTCCTCTAGAGAAATAATTGGAGTGATTGTCACAATTTGTTGCTGCCCAGTTTTTGCTGTTACTGTTGCTGCTCGATCAACAGTTGGTAAATCTGAATTGTTTGGATTAAATTGCTGCTGCACTGCCTCCATTACTGGAATGGTTGTTACACAATGCTGCTGTTCATTACTGACTACACGCTGCTGTCCAGAAAATGTTGCTGCCTTAACAGCTGGTGTGTTAGGATTAAGCTGCTGCTGCTGCCCAGTTATTGCTACTGCCATCGACCTGGGTTTTACACTTTGCTGCTGCCCAGATTTAACAGCTGCTGCTTTTCCAGCATCTGTAGGATTTGCAAATGGACCAAATTGTTTTGAAGATGTTGATGCCGCTCGATTCAAGCCTCATGTAGGAGAGTTTCTAGGGATAAATAGTGGAGCATTGATGTTTAATTTGCTGTTGGGAGTAGCTGCTGTTGCTCCAGCAGGTTGTGGAATTTCCATCTCCTCACCTGCACTGTCCAAAACAGCCTCTTGATCATCCGCTTCAGACGAATACCCATCAAAGCCATCACCCCAGTCCTCTTCATCATCCTCCTCGCGTTGGTTAGCCCATAGGTTTGATTTGATAGCCATCCCCCTCACGTTAGCTTGTATCCCATCATTGTTATTCCCAGTAGAGAGCATAAGCTGCCCAGAGTCACCTTCAAATTCCCCACAAGACTCTTGCGAAGGGACATCAAATACGGATGTGTTCAAAGCGACCAAAGGTTGGTTAACCATAGCAGGCTGCAACATCATTTCTTTCTGGGCATCTTTGATAATTTTTTCAATATGAGGATTGGAGAAATGCAACATAGGTGCATTGGAACTGTTGGCTTGGTTGCTTATTAGTTCATCTCCCAATTTGTTATTATAGTCATTTGGTCGATCATCCAGTTTTTTAGCCAATTCAACACTGTCTTGGCCTCCACGTTCATTACTGGATATTGGGACTATTTGTTTCGACTTCTCATTATCTGTGAAACCTGTTGCATCATCTTCATAATCTTCAGCAGCAGCAAGAAGATCAAAGTTATTTGAGCTTGACCCAATATTACTAACAATTCGTCGACCATTTTTGTTCTGCTGTTTTGGTGAACCCTCGGTCTTTGCAGGGGATTTTCTGTATGTTACTACATTCTAATCTCCTTTCCTTTTGGTCTGATCTCCTCCCTTATCATCCTTAATTGTATTCCCAGTTCTCTTTTCCCTCAAAACACTCTTATGCCCAGATTTTTCATTCCCTGAGTTCTGGACCACAACTTCTCTGTCAGTGGTTTGCCTAAGTATTTTCTGTCCACTTCCTGTTGATTTTTGATGTATATTAACCTCCATACCTATTTTACCTCCTGAAGAAACATCTCCAAACTTTACCCTATCCTTTCCTACATTAATTTGTTCTCCAGCTACCGTACCAACTGCTTCAACTCCAGCCTGTGTAACACCATTAGCTTGATCAACTGCTGCAGTATCATCAATATCCTTACCAATTTGTACAGATTTCTCAGGTCAATCATCAGCCTGCACAGCTGGCTGCCTCACATTAGTTCGATCACCTGCTGTAACACCATCAACAGGCTTACCAATTTGCACCGATTCCAGAGGTAGAACAACATCAATCTTTGTGACTGTTTTAGTAGATACTCCAGCTGCTGCTTTATTAAGAGCTAAATCATCATAAGCCTGCACAACTGGATTCACAACATTAAGAATCCTTGCCAATGCTGTTCTAGCATTAACATCACGCGTAGGTTTAGGAGGACCCTTATCGATCAATTGAGAACCTTCCATAGCGACATGGTTTTTCAACAATGCACGATCATGCCCATCCTCTAAGTTTTTCTGTTTGTCCCTAGTCTCCTGCCCAACTTTGCCATCATCAACTATGGCCATATCATTGTTATTCAGAGTTGTTCTATGATCACCATTACCCAATCCTCTCCTCTCATTCAAAATCTGTCTTAGATCTCCATTAAATTTCATGGAGTCATCAACTTCCTCTGCATCACCATTCAATCCACTATCCCGATTCTTTGTCGAGATCGAACAACATGTATTTACATCATGACCTTGACGCTTGCAACATGTGCAATATAATGGCAGATTATCATAGACAAATTTTTGGAGATGCTCGATCACCTTACAAGTTTTTTCATCAACAAATTTGATCCTCAAGTTTTGCGCAGATTACTTAGGAGGTCAAGTTCAACCTTAACTCTAGCTGTGCTAGGTCTTGATTTCTCTTGAGTTGCTTTATCTATTGCTAATGGTTTACCTGTTGCTGAAGCAATAGACAACAACGACTGCTTTGCAAATAACATAGGAGGCAGATTAGGAAGTGATATCCACACAAAAGCTTTGGACGTCTCCTCTTTAGGATTAAAACTAATATTCCACGGAAAAATTCGCATCTGTAAATCTTGTCCATTAATTGCTACGTAATTAACAGATTTTGCAGCAGCAAGAACGTAATCTTCATATCTGTCAAACCTGATCAAAACATGTCTTCTTGCAAGCCATCCAACAAGGCAGCGACCTTGAGTTCCAAATTGTTTAGGAAGCAGTTTTCAAATTTCTTGCATATCATATTGATCATGTGAGAATTTAATCACCAAAGCTTGATGTAGCCCTTCCTCCTTAGCATATTGATGTACTTCCTCCATTGTAAATTTGATTGTAGCTTCACCATGAACGAACTCCACCTGTTTTAGTTCGATTTTTGCCAGAACTTGTCCAGTTCGTTTGTTTTCCAGTAGCGCTGCATATGTTTATGTTGAATTGATGTTTTTAATCATCTCTCCTACAGCTTGAAGCTGGGGAGAGGGCTGCGCATCCATGGCAGCCTCTTCTACACCTTGTCGCCCAAGAGAGAGAGAGAGGACAGAGGAGAGAGCGTTTTTTGGGTTTAGGTATAGGTCGGTTCGTCATTTAGCCTTTAAAAATAGCCTTAAAATGGGAAAAGTCAACTAAGAGTTGACTTATTGGTAAACGACCTCGGAATGCTGATTTTATGATTTGGATAGCTTCGTTAGGTGATTTGGGACTTAGGAGTGTGTTCAGAATATTTTTGTGATGACCGGTGTAGAATTTGGCTTGAATTGGCAAAAGTTAATTTTAACGATTTCCGATCGGCACTGGAAAATAGGCTATCGGAGTCGGAATGGAATTCCGATAGTTGGAATAGGTTCATAATGTCATTTTGGATGTGTCTGCAATTTTCAGGTCAATCGGAGTTGTTTTGGGTAGTTTCAGCATCGTTGGTGGAATTTAGAAGTTTCAATGTTCATAGGCTTGAAATCGATGAGTTTTTGGAGTTTTGATGTTGTTTTTGATGTTTCAAAGGGGCGACTAAGTTTGAATGATCATATATGATGCGTTGGTATGTTTGGTTGGGGTCCCGAGGGGCTCGAACTTGATTTCAGGTGGCGAACGGGGAATTTGGACTTGGCAAAATGCAGCTTTAGCTGCTGTTCTGATGTTTTCGCACCTGCGGAAGGGGAGCAGCAGGTGCGGTCCCGCAGGAGTGGACTTGGCTCCGCAGGTGCGAGAATGGGCTGGGTTGAGGAG
Organism: Nicotiana undulata; assembly: GCA_005239495.1. Taxonomy (NCBI): domain Eukaryota; kingdom Viridiplantae; phylum Streptophyta; class Magnoliopsida; order Solanales; family Solanaceae; genus Nicotiana; species Nicotiana undulata. The sequence continues at coordinate 5,268 of ML290376.1, read as the reverse complement.
TTCCGTAGGTGCGAGGAATTTGTCGCACCTGCGATGTCGCAGGTGCGGAAAGAGTATCGCATGTGCGGAATTGGGAAACCCAAGGGGAGACCGCAGGTGCGGAAGGATCATCACACCTGTGAAGCCGCAGGTGTGAGAAATGGGCCGCAAGTGCCAAATCACTTTGCAGTAAGTATAAAAACCTGCCTTCGCGAATTATAACCATTTTTCTCAATATTTTATCCGGGTTTGAACTTTTGAAGGGTTTTTGAAGAGGGAATTTGATAGTTCTTCGCGGAGGTAAGATTTTTGGACTCTAAACTCGTTAATACATGATTAAAGGTCGGTTTAATGGTGGAAACGTTGGAAAAAATCAGTGGAAAAGGGGTAGTTAGGGCTTAGGATTAAGAGGCTTTAGAATGAGGATTTGACAGGTCATTTGGACTCCGATTTCGGTGTTCTTGGTATGTATAGACTCGTGGGAGGATGAGGATTCTTGTGTTGTAAATTTTATTGAATTCGGAGACGTGGACCTGGGGGGCCGAGTTTGATCAATTTCGGGATTTTTGAGTATTTTGATAGATTTTGATTAGGATTCAACTCTTAGCATATAATAATGATGTACACTTGATTGTTGGTAGATTTGGAGCGCTCGGAGGTCGAATTTCGAGGCAAGGGCACTGCAGAGTAGTGTTTTAGCCGGGTTTGAGGTAAGTAACATCTTCAACCTTGGAACAGAGGGTTCGAAACCCCAAATTATCTGATAATTTATGTTAATTAAGGTGACACACTTGCCAAGTGACGGGCATGCGGGCGTTCACCAAATGTTTGTAGCCTGGCTCATCCCATGGCATTGTCTAATGGTTGATTCACACTGATACTTGTACTGAGAAGGTGGAGATTTCCTTGAACATATTAGAAATCATTAGAAGTGTAATTGCTAAGGCTTCATGCCAATGTGTTTAGACCGAAACGGTCAATTGTTGCTGTCTCTATCTGTAGTTATTTACTATCATGCACTCAGTCCTGTTGTAGCATACATCTTAATTTCCTCAGTCTCAGTATTTGTTAGTTATATTGCATTATCATTTTTTGGGCTGAAATATACATATTTGAGAGCATTGTGAGTGAGACTTGAAGGTAGTGGCTGAGTGAGGCCTAGAGCCGGATGTTTTTTGAGACAGTTATGAGATCGGACTGCACACCGCAGCAATCCTTGAATCATACCTTCGTTGGTTTGATATAGCGCTTGGGCTTATTGGAGCCCCTCCGGAGTCTTTACACCCCCAGTGAGCGCACATATATTGAGGGATGGATCTTCCCTGGACATGGATCTTATCCGAGTGATATGTTCCGGAGATGGATCTTCTCTATGGTGTCTTGTTTTGGAGATGGATCTTCTCCGTGGGGCTGGATTGGCCTTTTCCTCAGTAATGAGTGACTATGTCACTGTGTTTATCCATATTCTGGGATGGATTTTCTCTGGGCCTGATGGCCAATTGGAGTACTGAGTGGACTTCCTTAAGAGAGTTTGAATACTGTATACATAGCATTTCTGGTTTTTCACAAACTTATGCAAGTTTTTAGACATAACTCGGTGCATTTCACTTACTTTCTACTATATTACTGTCATGTTCAAACTATATGATGTTGTTAAAATTATCGGAGGTTTAGCCCGTCACTACCTCTCAATCCGTAGGTTGTTTTCGTTACTTATTTAGTTGGTGTACTCACGTTATACCCCGCACCTTGTGTGCAGATCCAGGTACATTGAGATTCAGCTCTGGTCAGTGAGTCGCAGCAGTTTCATCGGAGTTGACGAGGTAGCAGCTGACGACCGTGATCTCGTCATCTCTTCTCGTTTTCTACCTATCTGATTACTTTTGGACTATGTTGATCATTTAACCTTCTTTTGGGTCTTGTTTATGTAATAGTAGCTTATGACTGAGTGACACCGGATCCGAGGCTGTAGTATGCAAATTTTGTTTTCCTTCCTTAAATTGTTTCCAAATTACGAATTTTCCACTATTACTGACTTGGATTTATTGAAAATGAGCATTTTCTCCAATAATCGAACCTAGAATTGTTAAAGTTAGGTGGCTGGCCTAGTTCCACGACAGGCGCCATCACGACTCCGAAATTGGGTCGTGACAAGTTGGTATCAGAGCTCTAGGTTGAATAGGTCTCACCAGTCATGAGCATGTTTAGTAGAGTCTTGCAGATCGGTATGGAGACGTCTGTACTTATCTTCGAGAGGCTACAGAACCCTTAGGAAAATTCCACATCTTTGAATTCTGTCGTGCGACTTTGTTGAACTCGAGAACTAAACTTCAGTTGTTTTCTATCTCTCATAGATGGTGAGGACTCGTGCTACCGGTAGTGGTGATCAGACACCAGCAGGACCAGCTAGAGGCCGAGGCCATGGCTGGGGCCGTGACAGAGGGAGGGGTGCAGCCTGCGGCAGCACCTGTGGACCCTCCCGTTGCTCAGGATCAGGTCCCCACAACTGAGATTCAAGTGGGGTAGGCTCAGGAACCAACAATGCCCATTGTGATTCCGGGGCTTCAGGAGACCCTAGCTCAGATTTTGACGGTGTGCACCAGCTTGGCACATGTCGTTGCGATGTACACTACTGCTACTATTCCTCAGGCTGGGGGAGGCATTCAGACTCCAGCTGCCCGGACACCTGAGTAAGTCACCCAAGGACTTCAGACACCTGGGGCAGTCCCAACACAACCCATTGCTCCGGTACAGAATTATGTAGTTCCAGCCTTAGCTGACGATGAGCAGCGTAGGTTAGAGAGATTCAGCAGGCTCCAGCCTCCTACTTTTAGTGGTACTGAGGGCGAGGACGCCCAGGACTTCTTGGACAAGTGTCAGAGGATACTACGCACAATAGGGATACTAGAGGCGAGCAGAGTTCCATTTATTACTCTCTAGTTCTCAGGAGCTGGACTTGCGTGGTGGGAGGCCTATGAGAGGCGTAGACCCACTGATGTAGCACCCCTTACCTGGCACCAATTCTCCATTCTCTTTTTGGAGAAGTATATACCACAGTCCCGCAGAGAGGAGCTGCGCATAAAGTTCGAGCAGTTGCGTCAGGGAGACATGACCGTGACGTAGTACGAGATGAGGTTCTCTGAGTTAGCCCATCATGCCATCTGTCTAGTTCCCACAGACAGAGAGAGGATCTGAAGGTTTGTTGATGGTCTTACTTGTCAATTGCGGATCTTTCTGACCAGGGAGAGGGTATCTGGGCTTCTTTTGAGGAGGTAGTTGACATAGCCAGGGAGATTGAGTCAGTGCGCCGCCAGGAGCGTGTTGAGAGGGAGGCCAAGAGGCCTCGAGGATCTGGCAGTTATGATGGTGTTCACTTGGGAGGCCAGACTCAGTATAGCAGAGGTCGTCCATTCAGACCTCCTCAGCCAGCTCGTCTAGTTTACAGTGGTACTTTATCTGGACACGGCCCTCGTAATTCTCATACGGGCCTTTCATCATTCAGTGCACTTCCAACCCAGAGCTCATCCAGGCCACATTCAGTTCAGGGTTCTTCAGCACATGGCTGTTCTAGCAGCTACTCTGGTTCCAGGGGTTCCCTTCAGTCCCCGCCGTCTTTTGCTGAGAGGGGATGTTTCGAGTGTGGGGATCCAGGGCATATCAAGAGGTATTGTCCCCGCCTTTCTGGTAGTTCTTATCAGCAGAGAAGCCAGCCTCCAGCTTCAGCACCAGTTTCTACACCACCCGCCCAGGCAGCCAAGGGTGAAGGTTAGTCAGTCCGAGGCCGCCCTAGAGGGGGAGGTCGATCAGGTTGAGGACATGCCCGTTTCTATGCACTTTCGGCCAGACCAGAGGCCATAACTTCAGATGAAGTGATTACAGGTATTATTTCTGTCTCTCGTCGAGATGTTTCGGTATTGTTTGATCCTAGCTCTACGTATTCATATGTTTCATCATATTTTGCACATTTCATGGATATGCCCCGTGAGTCCTTCATTTCACCTGTTCATGTGTCGACTCCGGTGGGGGATACTATTGTGGTGGACCGGGTGTACCGGTCTTGTGTTATATCTATTGGGGGTTTGGAAACCCAGGCAGATCTATTATTGCTTAGCATGGTTGACTTCGATGTGATATTGGGCATGGATTGGGTGTCTCCGTGCCATGCTATTCTTGACTGTCACACCAAGACCGTGACCTTAGCTATGCCAGGATTACCGAGGATTGAGTGGAGAGGTTCGGTGGAGTATGCACCTAGTAGGGTGATTTCCTGTTTGAAGGCTCAACGTTTGATTGGGAAGGGATGTGAGTCCTATCTGGCCTTTGTGAGGGATGTTAGTAGTGAGGCTCCTTCTATTGATTCTGTTCTAGTGGTCCGTGAGTTTTCGAATGTATTCCCTGCAGACCTGCCAGGCATGCCACCTGACAGGGACATTGACTTTGGCACCAGTTCTCCATTCTCTTTTTGGAGAAGTATATACCACAGTCTCGCAGAGAGGCGCTGCGTAGAGAGTTCGAGCAGTTGCGTCAGGGAGACATGACCGTGACGCAGTACGAGATGAGTTTCTCTAAGTTAGCCCTTCATGTCATCTGGCTAGTTCCCACAGACAGAGAGAGGATCCAGAGTTTTGTTGATGGTCTTACTTATCAGTTGCGGATCATTCTGACCAGGGAGAGGGTATCTGGGGCTTCTTTTGAGGAGGTAGTTGACATAGCCAGGGAGATTGAGTCAGTGTGCCGCCAGGAGCGTGTTGAGAGGGAGTCCAAGAGGCCTCGAGGATCTGGCAGTTATGGTGGTGTTCACTCGGGAGGCCAAACTCAGTATAGCAGAGGTTGGCCGTTCAGACCTCCTTAGCCAGCTCGTCCAATTTACATTGGTACTTCATCTGGACACGACCCTCGTAATTCTCATCCGGGCCGTTCATCATTCAGTGCACTTCCAGCCCAGAGCTCATCCAGGCCACAGTCAGTTCAGGGTTCTTCAGCACATGGCTCTTCTAGCAGCTACTCTGGTTCCAGGGGTTCCCTTCAATCCCCATACCATCTTTTGCTGAGAGAGGTTGTTTCGAGTGTGGGGATCTAGGGCACATCAAGAGGTATTGTCCTCGCCTTTATGGTAGTTCTTATCAGCAGAGAAGCCAGCCTCCAGCTTCAGCACCAGTTTCTACACCACCCGCCCAGGCATCCAATGGTGAATGCAGTGATTACAGGTATTATTTCTGTCTCTCATCGAGATGTTTCGGTATTGTTTGATCCTAGCTCTACGTATTCATATGTTTCATCATATTTTGC
>ML290375.1:30825-46942 GCA_005239495.1 Nicotiana undulata | reverse complement strand
TTGTCGGTCCTAGCCTCGTCACTACTTCGCCGAGGTTAGGCTCGGCACTTACTCAGTACATGGGGTCGGTTGTAATGATGCTACACCTGCACTTCTTTATGTTGTGCAGACTACGCAGCCGGACCCGGTGATCACTGATGGTCGGAGCATCTCATCAGTTCATACAGGAGACATCGAGGTAGATCCGCAGACGTTCGTGGGCCTTGGCGTCACCTTCTACTCTTCACTTTCAGCTCTGTCTTACGTTATATTTCAAAGACAGTCCTATGTACTTATCTTCAGACCTTTGTTTTTAGTAATATCTTAGACAGTTCGTGAGTATGTTACACCAGTTCTGGGATTTGTATATGGGTTTTACTTCGAAATTGCTATGTTATTTTTGGCTATTTGTTAACCTTCATATTGTTGACCATCGATGCTTTAGTTATCTTATCTGTGTTAGTAGTTAATGAATTTTATCTAGTTCAAACGTTGGCTTGTCTAGCGGGTTCAACGTTAAACGCAGTCATGGCCCGAAGGTGGGATTTCAGGTCGTGACAAGTTGGTATCAGAGCTCTAGGTTGCTTACGTCTCACAACTCACGGACAAACTCGGTAGAGTCTGAGGGATCGGTTCGGAGACGTCTGTACTTATCCCCCAAAGGCTGCAAAGTTAGGAATAACTTTACATCTTTCATTCTCTATCGTGCCAGTTGAATTCGGAATGCTAATACTAATTTAATGATGAAATTAAAGACATAATCATGGAAATTGACCAAAACTAGGTAAGAATCACTTACCCCAAACTCCCACATGAAAATCTCTCCATGAATCTCCTTCCACCGAGCTCTCAAATAATTTTTTTGTGTTATGAGCTCAAACCCTCATTTTGAACATTAAAATCTGCCCAGGCATTTCCTTCTTAGAGAACACAAAACTTGCCTCGCGTTCATGAAGCACAAAAAGTCACAACCCAAAAATCCTCTTACGCGAACGCGAGGTCCCTCTAGTGAACCCGATGCACACAGGGCCCGACCTTCGCGAACGCGATCATTCTTACGCAAACGCGAAGAACAACATCACCTGCCTCAGTTCGCGAAGGGAAAATTTCCAGCAGCACTCAACCTCCTCTACATGAACGCGGAAGCACCTTCGCGAATGCGTAGAAGGAAACCAGACACCAGCAAGTCTGAAGCTTCATCCATCATCCAAGTCCAAATTCCAATCTGTTAACCATCTGAAATCCACCAGAGGCTTCTGGGACCTCAACCAAACCTACCAACAAGTCCCAAAATATCATACGAACTTAGTCAAGCCTTCAAACCACATAAAAAAAATGCTAAAACCACGAATCACAGCCCGATTCAAGCTTAATGAACTTTAGAACTTCTAACTTCTACATTCGACGCATAAACCTATCAAATCAAGTTCGATTGACTTCGAATTTTGCACACAGGTCATAATTGACATTACGGAACTACTCCAACTTCCAAAATCAGAATCCGACCCCGATATCAAAAAGTCCTCTCCAGGTCAAACTTCCCAAAAATCATCAAATTTTCTAACTTTGGCCAATTGAAGCCAAAATGACTTACGGACCTCCAATTCAACATCCGAACACGTTCCTAAGATCAAAATCACCCTATGGAGCTATTGGAACCATCAAAACTCCATTACAGAGTTGTCTTCACACAATTCAAACTACGGTGAAATCCTAAATCTTAAACTCCCAATTTAGGTACTATGTGTCCCATTTCACTCCGAAACCAAAAGTAAAACCTCTAGGCAAGTCAAGTAAGAATAAAATGAAATAGAGGGAGCAATAAATAGGGGATCAGGGCTCATACTCTCAAAACGACCGTTCGATTCGTTACATCCTCCCCCTCTTAAAACAATTGTTCGTCCTCGAACGAGTATAGAGAAACACATGAAGTGGTGAAAAGATGAGGATAACGGCTACGCATATCATGATCTGTCTCCCAAGTCGCCTCCTAGACTGGATGACCCCTCTATTGAACCTTCACTGAAGCGATGTTCTTCGACCTCAAGTTTCAAACCTGCCTGTCCAAGTTGGCCACCGGCTCCTCAACATAACACAAATCCTTGTCCAACTGAACTGAGCTGAAGTCAAACACTGGGACGAATCGTTGTGATACTTCCGGAGCATAGAAACGTGGAATACTGGATGAACTCCTGATAGACTGGGAGGCAAGGCAAGCTCATAAGCAACCTCTCCAACTTGCTGCAACACCTCAAACGGGCCAATAAATCTTGGGCTCAGCTTTCCCTTCTTCCCAAACCTCATAACACCCTTCATGGGCGAAACCCGGAGTAAGACCCGCTCCTCAACCATGAATGCAACATCGCGAACCTTCTGATTCGTATAAATCTTATGTCTGTACTGGGCTGTACAAAGTCGATCCTGAATCACCTTAACTTTCTCCAAAGCATCCTGAACCAAGTATGTAGCCAATAGCCTAGCCTCTCTTGACTCGAACCAACCTACTGGAGGCCGACACCGCCTACCATACAAAGCATCATACGGGGCCATCTGAGTGCTCGACTGATAACTTTTGTTTTAGGCAAACTCCGCGAGCGGCAATAACTGAACCCAAGAACCCCCATAATCCATCACACATACACGGAGCATAGCCTCTAATATCTGAATAGTGTGCTCGGACTGTCTGTTCGTATGAGGGTAAAATGATGTGCTCAACTCAACCTGATTACCTAACTCATGTTGTATGGACCTCTAGAACCAGGATGTAAATAGCGTACCCGGGTCAGAGATGATAGATACATGCACGCCATGAAGCCTGACAATCTCGCGGATATAAACTCGAGCCAGCTGCTCGGAAGAATACGTAGTCATCACTAGAATGAAACTAGTCGACTTGGACAACCTATCCACAATCACCTAAACTGCATCAAACTTCCTCTAAGTCCGTGGGAGCCCAACAATGAAATCCATAGTGATCCGCTCCCATTTACACTCTGGAATCTCTAGCTTCTGAAGCAACCCACCTGGCCGCTGAAGCTCATACTTCACTTGGTGAAAATTTAGGCATCAAGATACATACTCTACTATGTCCTTCTTCATTCTCTTCCACCAATAATGTTGTTGTAAGTCCTGATATATCTTCGCAACACCTAGATGAATGGAGTACCACAAACTGTGAGTCTCTTGGAGAATCAACTCACGCAAGTCATCTACATTGGGCACACATAACCTGCCCTACATCTGTATTCACCATCCGTCCTAATAGTGGCCTCCTTGATATCGCCATGTTGAATTGTGTCCTTGAGGACAAGCAGAAGGAGGTCATCATACTGACACTGCCTGATACGGTCATAAAGAGAAGACTGAGAAACCACGCAAGCCAAAACTCGACTCGCCTAAAAAACATACAATCTAACAAACTGGTTGGCCAAGGCCTAAACATCCAATTCTAATGGCCTCTCAGCTGCTGGTAGATATGTTAGACTTCCCAAACTCTACGCCCTACGACTCAGGGCCTTAACCACCATATTGGCCTTCCCGGATGGTACAAAATAGTCATATCATAATCCTTTAGCATCTCCAACCACCTCTGCTGATGCAAGTTAAGATCCTTTTGTTTGAACAGATGATGCCGATTTCGGTGATCGTTGTAGATCTCACAAGGGACACCGTAAAAATAGCGCCGCCAAATCTTCAAGGCATGAACAATAGTTGCTAACTCAAGGTCATGGACATTATAGTTCTTCTCATGCACCTTCAGTTTTCTAGACACGTAGGCAATCACCCTACCGTCCAACATCAACACCGCGCCGAGACCAATACGTGACACATTACAATATATAGTATAAGACCCCAAACTTGTAGGCAATACCAATATTGAGGCTGTAGTCAAAGTTGTCTTGATCTTTTGTAAGCTCTTATCACACTCCTTTGTCCACTTGAACGGAGCACCTTTCCGGGTCAGTCGGGTTAGAGGTGCTGGAATAGATGAGAAACCCTCTACAAATCGACAATAATACCCTACAAAACCAAGAAAACTCTGGATCTCCGTAGCTGAGGATGGTGTGGGACAACTCTGTACTGCCTCTACCTTTTTCGGATCCACCTTGATCCCCTCACTCGACACTACGTGACCTAAAAATGCCACTGAATCTAGCCAGAACTCACACTTTGAGAATTTTGCATATAACGTCTTTTCTCTCAAGGCATGCAGCACAGTCCTCATGTGCTCCTCATGATCCTCCCGACTCTAGGAGTACACCAGAATGTTGTCAATAAACACAACAACAGACGGTCCACGATAGGGCTGGAATAGACTGTGCATCAAATGCATGAATGTTGCTGGGGTGTTGGTCAGCCCAAATGACATCACAAAGAACTCGTAGTGACCAACCGAGTCCTGAAAGCAGTCTTCGGGATATCTGACTCCTAAATCTTTGACTGATGATAGCCTTAACGCAAGTCAATCTTGGAAAACACTCTAGAAACCTATAATTGATTAAATAGGTCATCAATACAAGGCAATGGATACATGTTCTTCACTATAACTTTGTTCAATTGGCGATAATCAATATACATGCGCATAGAACCATCCACTTTCTTCACAAACAAGACTAGAGCACCTCTAGGCGAAACACTGGGCTGAACGAAGCCCTTATCAAGCAACTCCTGCAATTGCTCCTTTAACTCTTTTAACTCAGGCAGAGCCATACGATATGGAGGAATAGAGATGGGTTGAGTTCCTGATAATAAGTCAATATCCCTATCAGGCAGCTTGCTCGGAAGATCCGCTGGAAATACATCTGGATAATCCCTCACTACCGAAATGGAGTCAATGCTAGGAGTATCAATATTGACATCTCTCACATAAGTTAGATATGCATCACCCCTTCTCGGCCATTCGGTGAGCCTTTAGAAATGAAATAACTCTGCTAGGAACATCATCTAAGGTACCTCTCCACTCTAACAGTGATAATCCTGGCATAGCCAACGTCATGGTCTTGGCGTGATAATCAAGAATAGAATAATGGGGCGACAACCAGTCCATGCCCAAAATAATATCAAAGTCTACCATATTGAGAAATAATAAATCGGCTCTAGTCTCAAAACAAATAAGAGCAACCAACCATGACAGATACACACGATCAACAATAATAGAATCTCCCACAAGTATAGACAGATAGATAGGGAAACTCAAAGAATCACGGGATACACCCAAATGCGGAGCAAAATAAGATGACACATAGGAATAAGTGGAGCCTGGATCAAATAAGACTAATGCATCTCTATGACAGACCAGTACAAATACCTGTAATGACACATAGATACAACTGCCTATGATCGAGCATGAAGAGCATAGTATCTGGCCTGGCCTCCCCTTCTAGGGTGATCTCTACCTACCCGACCTCCACCTCGAGCTGGGTGAGAAGGTGGAGTGGTAAATGGTGTTGTAACCATAGCCTGAGGACCCAGTGGAGCACGCGGTGCCTGAGTAGTTTGTGAAGGTGCACCCCTCCTAAGTCTGGGGAAATCCCTCACCATATGGCGAGTGTCACCATACTCAAAACAAGCTCTCGGAGGACGTGCCTGTTTTGGCTGGCTCGGGCCTGATCGGTTGGACTGACCGTTGAAAGCACCCCGTGCAGGAGGTGCACTAGACAATGATGGTGCGTAATAGGGAGCATGGGTCCTAAGAGTAGACGGAATACCACTGGCGGTTGGAAGTGCTAAATGAACAAGACTACTCACATATCCCTTACCATGACGATATGTAGCTGGGGCTCTAGTACCGCTATAAGTGCTAGACTCTCGAGACCACTTGTCCTCTCTCTCTCCTCTCTCTCCCGAGTCAACAAACTCTCCAATCTCCTAGCAATCCCCACTACCTGCTGGAATGCGATGTCCATCTCCAACTCTCGCGCCATGATAAATCTGACACTAGGGTTGATCCCTTCGATAAATCCACGGACCCGCTCTCAAACTATAGCAACCAAGGCTGGTGCATGTCTAACTAAATCACTAAACCAAACTGCATACTCCGACACAGTCATAGAACCCTGGCAAAACTGCTCAAACTCTACGCACCATGCATCTCTAAGACTCTAGAGAACATACTCCCTCAAGAACATGTCCAAGAACTGAGTCCAAGTGAGTGTAGCTACCTCGGCTGGACTACCCAACTCATATGCATGCCACCGCTGATAAGCCTTTCTCCTAAGTTTGAATGCAGTGAAAAAAAGCCCAATCGACTCTACTACACCCATAGTACGGACGATACAGTGAAACTCCTCAAGAAAACTCTGGGCATCCTCTGACGCCAAGCCATTGAAAGTAGGAGGGTGGTACTTCTTGTACCTCTCAAGCCTGCGCTGCTCCTCTTCGGAAAATGTCGCCCTAGCTTCGGGCTGAATTGGGGCTACCGACTGTACTGGTATGACATTTGGAACCTGTACAACTTGAACCTGCTGATCTGGGTTACCGGTGGCGGGTGTCTGTGCTCCTCCCTCAACCTGAGATATGGCAGGAGCAAGTGGGATCAACCCTGTCTGAGCTAAAGTGCCGAACATGCTCAAAATCTGGGCAAGGGTCTCTTGGAGAGCTGGTGCAGTAACGAGCGTCTTAGGTACCTGCGCTCCGACTGGAGATACTGGTGGATCCTCTATAGCAGCTCGTGTGAGTGCTCTGGCTGCACCACGTGGACGTCCTCGGCCTCTACCCTAGCCTCGGCTCTCACGACTCCAACAGGGGGTGCGGGTGTCTGGTTATCTGATCTGGCTGCATGTGTCCTCACCATCTGTGAGAGAATATAACACAGAAGTTTAAAATCCTTAAGTCAACAATTTCGCACGAGAAGGAATCAAAGAAGTGAAACATTTTCCTAACAGTTCCATAGCCTCCCAAAGATAAGTACATACATCTCCAACCCGATCCACGAGACTCTACTAAACCTACTTGTGACTCATAACACCTATGAACCTAGAGCTATGATACAAATTATTCACGACCCAAATTTTCCTCCGTAAGATGTCGCGACGACACCTAGTCTCTAAGACTAGGTAAGCCTAACAATTGCACAATAACTAAAATAACGACATATATATATATATATATATATATATATATATATATATATATATATATATATATATATATATATGTAACTGAAACTACTGCTCGGCATGTACATGTAAAATCAATAACTCCGAGTGAAAACAACTCCAAACCTAGTAGTCAACAACCACAAGATCTAGGGAATATACTAACTATCTCTATACATCAGCATCTAAGAGAATAAGGAAAAGACAACATAATAAGGATGGAGAGGAAGTCCGAGGTCTGCGGACGCTGGCAGATACACCTTGAAGTCTCCAAGAAATAGTATGCACTCTCCTAATATCGGGGCTGGTCGGTCTGCACAAAAAGATGTGCAGAAGCATAGTAAAAGTACACCATAACGATACCCAGTAAGTGCCTCGATAGAGTAGTGACGAGGTCAGGTCAGACCCTAGTGCAATATAAGAAAAAATGTAGAAGGAGAAATGATAACAAAAATGGCAGGTTAATGAAACAATAGCACGAGGACAAACAAGATACAATTACAACACGTAAAGAAAAGAACATCTTACAAGTTAAGGAACAACAACACAGTAAAAACAGGAAATCAACAGGGGCGCTTCCGAGGTACCGCCACATAGTCCCAAATGTAAATATGCAACATGGGCGATTCCGAGGTACCGCCTCGTAGTCCCAAAAGTAAATATGCAACAGGGGCGCTCCCGAAGTACCTCCTTGTAATCCCGAAAGTAAATATCTCATAACGGCACAACAGAAACCTCATGCTACAATCTCATTCCGAACGGAAGAAACCTCGTGCCAGATCGCACTTTGCACGAACGAAACCTCATGTCAATAACCCAACAACCATCACAACAAGAATCACGAAAGTCAACACGTAATAAATACAACAATGACATTACAAGCAAGGAAATCCTATAGTTAAATAACAAACACAGGATCAAGGAAAAATAGGTAATTCAACTAAGCATGTTGTACAAGTTGCAACTAAGAAATGTAACACGTAGACATGTGAAATTAGTCTAAACATGAAGACTACACGTGCTAGAATAACTCATTTAAGATATAAAACGGAAATTACTTAGCAAAGACCGAATTTTTCAACATTTAGCCCGTATACGCACTCGTCACCTCGTGTACACGACACACACATATCACAAATTGTTACAAAAGTACCAAATCCTAAGGGGATTTTTTCCACGCAAGGTTAGGCAAGTCACTTACCTCAAACCAAGCTCAATCGATCAATAAATATGCCTTTCCCTCGACTTTCCGACTCCGAACGGCCCAAATCTAGCCAAAATCAATTTTATGCTATAATATAACAATAAGAAACTAATTTAATTAATGAAATCAAGACTTACAAGAAATTAGAAAATAGCCCCAAAAGGTCGACTTGGGCCCACGTATTGGAATCGAGTAAAAGTCACAAAATCTGAACACCCGTTCAACCACTACTTCACCCATACCAAAACTACTAAAATCCGATACCAAAATCTCAATCAAAACCTTAAAATTTTGTCTAAGAACTTTCCCCCATTTCCCCCCAATTTTCCACCCCAAATCACTAATTTAATGATGAAATTAAATACATAATCATAGGAAATTAACCAAAACTAGGTAAGAATCGCTTACCCCAAACTCTCACATGAAAATATCTCAAAGAATCTCCTTCCACCGAGCTCCCAAATCATTTTTTGTGTTATGAACTCAAACCCTCATTTTTGAACATTTAAATTTGCCCAGGCGTTTCCTTCTTCCCGAACACGGAACTTGCGTCGCGTTATCTAAGCAAAGACAGTCACAGCACAAAAATCCTCTTACGCAAACGCGAGGTCCCTGCGATGCACACAGGGTCCGACCTTTGCGAACACGGTCATTCTTACGCGAACGAGAAGAACAACATCACTTGCCTCTCCAGTACCCCTTCACAAACGCGGGACCTACTTCCTGAACACGAAGGGAAAATTCCATCAACACTCAACCTCCTCTACACGAACGCGGAAGCACCTCCACGAACGCGTAGAAGCAAACCAGACACCAGCAAGTCTGAAGCTTCAACAATCATCCAAGTCCAAACTCCAATCCGTTAACCATCCGAAATCCATCCAAGGCCCCCTGGACCTCAACCAAACCTACCAAAAAGTCCCAAAATATCATACCAACTTAGTCGAGCCTTAAAATCACTTCAAACAATGATAAAACCGTTAATCGCACCCCAATTCAAGCTTAATGAACTTTAGAACTTCTAACTTAAACATTTGACGCAAAACCTATCAAATCAAGTTCGATTGACCTCTAATTTTATACACAAGTCATAATTGACATTACGGGCCTACTCCAACTTGCAGAATTGGAATCTGATCCCGATATCAAAAAGTCTACTCCCCGTCAAACTTCCCAAAAATCATCAAATTTTCCAACTTTCGCTAATTGATGCCAAAATGACCTACGGACCTCGAATTCAACATCTGAACACACTCGTAAGATCAAAATCACCCTACGGAGCTATTGGAATCTTCAAAACTCCATTCTTTAGTCGTCTTCACACAATTCAAACTACGGTCAAATTCCTATAACTTTAACTCCCAATTTAGGGGATGTGTCCCATTTCACTCCGAAACCAAAACCCAAACCTCCCGGCAAGTCAAGTAAGCATAAAATGAAATAGAGGGAGAAATAAATAGGGGATCAGGGATCATACTCTAAAAATGACCAACTGGATCATTACAGATATTCTATTCATCTTGGCGTCATGAAGATGTATCATAACTCGAAGCAGTATTACTGGTGGCGGAAGGGGAAGAATGAAATTATTGGACATTTTTAATGGTGCATGAGTTGCCAGCAGATCAAGAAATAGCATTAGAAACCAGGTGGTTTGACTTAGAGATTAGTGATACCGAAGTAAAAGTGGGAGCGCATTACTATAGACTTTTGTTGTAGGATTACTACGGACTTTGAAAATAACTACAAGTAGTTATATTGAAACTAAGAAATTAAGGAAGTATGGAAGGTATCCCCATTGAGTCTATGTAGCTTGTCTCAGATTGAATTGCTCAACTATATTCATGTCAATGATATTTAACTTTGAGTTAATTGTAACTAATTGATCTTTATTTTTTTTGTGCTTCTTGATCTTTGCTCTTTACCTTTCTTTCTCACACGATAATTGTTGCATGGCTGAGGGACTGCCTCTTGTACACTACCAACATGGAAAACCAACAGCTAGCACCAAGGGCCCCCAAGTATTTAAGGCCCCACAAATATAAAGTGTACTATATTATTATAATATATATATATATATATATATATTTATATATATGATTTATATTTGTATAATTAGTAATAAAGGATTTTAAATATTTCTTTTAAAATTTGGTAGAGTTAATTAGATATAAAATAATTCTCATTAAATTAAATAATATATTTGCTTTCTCATCAATTCAATTTTTATGTTCTCTCTTTTTTCCCGTAATTTTACTTTCTAATTTCGACTCAAATTTTCTAAATTAGCTATTTGTTTTATCATATTTATTTGATTCTTAGATCATAAAGCAAGTTCTTTTGTATCTATCTTTTTAACTAAGAAATTCCCGAAGCAAGTGTAGCAAGGTTCAAAACTCCATGAATACTGGGTTCACCCCTTTTTCATTTTCACTTAATACTATATCTTTATACAGAGAAGAGTTCAACACCATGACGTGCTCTCACCACAAGATCAAAACCAGGTAGTTTTTTTTATATCTCATTATTATATAATTTATATGGAAGAAGTTTAAGCATCTTTTAATATATTATGGTTTTAGGTCACTAGTTTCGTTGAGAGCAGTGCCCCACGAACATTATATTCAATCAACTTTATTCACATTTGGTAATTGAAGGATAATTCATTACCTATAATATTCTTTGTCATTATTTTCTTCTCTTAATTTAAACTCTATAAAATTTTATCGAGAACCTCACGAGTGGATAAGTGGCTCAAGGGGGACGCTAGTAACACCTTGATTTAAACCCTCAATTTTTTTGTGTAACGACCCGGACTGTCGTTACGTAGAACCTTCATTATAATTACTTTTTTTGCCTTGTCATAGCTTGGTTGTACTGTTTATGATGTGTTAGAGTTGGTAAGCTTGGAATCAGAATGGTTGTAGTGATAGTTTAGTCCTTTAGTCTTTAAAAATAGCCTTATAGTTGGAAAAGTCAACTGAGAGTTGACTTATTGGTAAACGACCTCGGAATACGAATTTTATGGCTCGGATAGCTTCGTTAGGTGATTTGGGACTTAGGAGTGTGTTCGGAATATTTTTGTGATGTCCGGTGTAGAATTAGGCTTGAATTGGCGAAAGTTAGTTTTTGCAGATTTCCGATCGGCAATGGAAAATAGGCTATTGGCGTCGGAATGGAATTCCGGATGTTGGAACAGTTTCATGTCATTTTGGATATGTCTGCAAAATTTTAGGTCAATCATAGTGGTTTTGGATAGTTTCGGCATCGTTGGTGGATTTTAGAAATTTCAAAGTTTTTAGGCTTGAATCCGACGTGATTTTGGTGTTTTGACGTTATTTTTAGTGTTTTGAGAGTGCAACTAAGTTTGAATGATCATATGTTATGTGTTAGTATGGTTGGTTGGGGTCCCTAGGGGCTCGAGATTTATTCAGATGGTTAACGGAGGATTTAACTTGGAAAAATACAGCAAATATGTTGCTGGTGCACCAGTGCTGGTGTGGTCGCACTTGCGGAAGGAGGACCGCATGCGCGAGGTCCGCAGGTTCGAAGACCTTGTGCAGGTGCGGAATTTGGCTGTTCGTGAAGGGGTTGCAGGTGCGTATGGGTGATCGCACCTGCGGAAGCGCAGGTGCGAAGAAGCCATCACAAGTGCGGAAAGTAGGGGTTTAAGTCATATGCGCAGGTGCGCACCTGGGACCGCAGGTGCGAGTCCGCATGTGTGCTAATAAGGCCGCATGTGCGGAAATCCCTGGGAAGAAAGTATAAAAAGGAGACTTCACGAATTTTAACCCTTTTTCCACTATTGTTGTGCAGGTTCCGAGGTTTTTGAGGGATTTTGAAGAGGGAAACGTTGGTGCATCATTGAGGTAAGCTTTTTGGAATAATTAACTCGATTATAGGTGATTAAAGACCTTATTATCAGTGTTTAATTTGTGAAAATCAGTAGAAAAGGGGTGAAGTTAGGGCTTGAGATTATGAGACCTTTAGGGGACGATTTGAGGGGTCAAACGAACTCTGATTTTAGCGTTCTTTATATGTACGGACTCGTAAGATGATGAAGAATATTTTGGTATAAAATTTGTCGAGTTCCGAGATGCGGGCCCGGGGGTCGGGTTTTGGCTAAATTCGGGTTTTATGTTAAAATTGGTACTTTATAATTGGAATTCATTCTTTTAGCATAATTTGATGATAAAAGTCTGATCTTTATAGATTTGAAGCACTCGGGAGTTGATTCGATAGGCAAGCGTGTTGCAGAATAGTTTTCGGGCTAGTTTGAGGTAAGTAATGTCTTTAAATCCTGTCTTGAGGGTATGAAACCCCGAACTTTGCACCCTTTCACGGGTTTTGGATTTCACAAATCGGGAATTTGGAAATATATCCCATTTTAGGCGACTATTGAGTTGCGAAACCACTTTTAAAGCCTATGCTTAATAGTATTGATATATTTTTTTATATATTTGGGTTGTAAGCCATGTTTGGGGCCTAGTGCCAATCTATTTTAACCCTTTTGGGGTTGTTTTACATGTTTTCCTCACTTTGAAACTATGATTTTATACTCAGTCTTTTTTGTGAAATTGTTGACACTCCTATTTGATGATATTACTATTTCTTGAAATGAAATACTATTTTGGATCGAGAACCCCATTTTATTCATGGCACGAGTGGCATGCTGAGAGTGTCTGACTGAGTGAGGTCGAGTGCTTGAGAGTGATTTATGCCATGATGTGGCTTGTTTATAGCGCTTGGGCTGTAGGAGCCCCTCCGGAGTCTGTACACACCCCTAGTGAGTGCAGATACCTATTGAGTGCGAGTGCCGAGTGATGAGTGATTGGGAGGTATGAGTGACAGTGAGGTTGCCCGCGGGGCTGATACTGAGTGATGGTGAGGTGCTGAGGGAAATTGCTATGAGTGATGATAATGGCCCGAGGGGAAGTTTTATGATGATATCTTACTGAGTATTTGACTATGATTTACTTCATTTTTCAAACTGATATTACTGAGAGTTTTACTTAGAAATACTGGAAAAATATACTTGTTTCAAAGGATTATGGAAACTGATTTTTGAACTTATGTATATTGTATTGAGACTTGATGATTTACTGTTTTGTGGATTGGTGTCTTGTGCTGTTTGTTTCATATACTTCATACTGTGCTTTATTTCATTACTACTGAGTTGGCGTACTCATCATTACTCCCTACACCCCTGTGTGCAGATCCAGGTACTGGTTCGGAGCAGTAGTCGTCCGAGTTCGTTATCAGCAGCTTACGGAATTTCGAGGTAGTTGTCCAGCGTCCGCAACTTCTCCATTTCCCTTCCTTATTAGTATTAGTATTTTATTCCGAGATATTATTTATGGCATTAACAGAGTTAGTTTTATTCCTTAGGTGCTCGTGAACATGTTGACTCCAGTCCTGGGGGAATTGTTTAGACAGTGAATTATTTTATATTTGTTTAAAGACTTAGGAAATTTTCATACTTGCTATGCTGATATTAAATGATATTGCGATATTTGATTAAACTAAGTATGTAGTTATGTGATGGTTGGCTAGCCTAGTTCCACGATAGGTGCCATCACGACCTGTTAGGATTTGGGGTCGTGACATTTTGAGACCCCAAACTTTTTATAGTGAATTTTACAATTTTATTTTAATTTAAACAATACTAAAGTTTATAGAAAGAATTTAAAAGTATAAGATTTGTGTAAAAAGAAAGGAAAGAGAGAATGTCTACTCGTAAACATTAAAAACTTTTTAGAACTTTGAATTAAATTGCTTAAATCTTCATATTAGTAAATATAGTTTTGTGTAACAATATCAAAGGTAATATATTATAAATACATGCCTAATATCTTAGTTATTTAAATTTTCCTTACTAATATAAATAATAATACTACGTGAATCTAAAGGCTTTATATCATTTAAGAATATTATATGTGCATTCTAACTAAAAGAAAGTATACGTCCTCTTATTAAAATTTTGATTTGGGCCAAAGATAAGTGTGATGACCCAAGGGGTCATATGAAATTAGACCTAATTCTAGGCTTATTAGCCATAAGACTAATTTTAAATACCTCAATTTGCGTGCGCAGTCCAGGCGTGAAACCGGAAAGTTTTTATGTGAAAATATGAGAAATAGTAATTTCTAGAGTTAAAATTTGATTATAATTGACTTTGGTCAACATTTTGAGCAAACAGACCCGGATCTGTGTTCCGATGATCCCGGAAGGTCCGCAGTAAAATATGAGACTTGAGCGTATCCTCGGCAATGAATTCCGAGGTCCCAAGTCTTAGAAATCAATTTTTGAAAGAAATTATTTTGCTGAAATGTTAATGAAATAAAGAAAAGAATTAATGTTTAAAACCCTTGGTGTTAGGCCCGTATTTTGGTTTCAGAGCCCGATACAGATTTGTTATAGTATTTAAATGCTAGCTGTGAAATTTGGTAAAAAACGGAGTTTAATTGACGTGATTTGGACGACCGATTGGGAAATAATGAACTCTAAGTGTTCTTGAGAAAAATAATGAGTTTTGAGGTTTAATTCACAGTTTCACATGTTATTTTCGTGATTTGATCGCACGAGCAAGTCTGTGTGATATTGTTGAATTGCGTACATATTTGTTTTTAGAGCCCTGAGGGCTCAGGTAAATTTTGGATAGGCTACAGAGTATTTTACACTTAGAAAAGATTGTTGGTTTTCTGTTTCTGGTGTACATGCCACTTGTGCTATGCGATCGCATAGCTAGATTCGCCATCGCATAGTGTAAACTTCATTGGGGGGGGGGGGCAACTGTTCTATGCGAACGCCTTCAACCCCTCGCGAACGCACAAAGTAATGGGACCTGGGGGAGGGGGAAGCCAGTTGTGCTATGCGAACGCCCTACTGGGCCGCGATCGCGATGGCCCAAATTCCTAAAGCTACGTGAACGCGGGCAGCCCACGCGAACGCATAGAAGGCTTTCCCAGGTATATAAATTCACTCTTAAACACGAACATAACTCTTTTCTTTCATATTTTTCGAACTACACAACCCTAAGGACGATTTTCTTCATCAAAGTTCATCCCCTAGTTGTTGGTAATCAATTCTAAACTTTACTCTTTCAATTACCCAATATTTTTCATCACTTTTAAATCAAAAACTAAGAATTTTCATGGTAAAAATTTAGGGATTGGGTAGAATTAGGGAATTTTGTAAAAAAATTAAAACTTTACCTCGAATTGAGGTCGGATTTCAAAACTAATTGTATATTCAGGTTCGTGGGCGAATGGGTAAATATAATTTGATCCGAATCCCGAGTTTGGACAAAGCGGGCCCGGGGTCGGGTTTTCACTTTTTTTGAGAAAACTAAGGAAAAATTATAATTTTCAATAAAGTTAGTTCCTTTAGCATTAATTAATGATGTTAAGTTAATTATGGTTAGGTTCTGGTGTATTGGAGGTGAATTCAAAAGGAAAAGCTATAATTGAGCAGTCAATGGCCTGCGAATTTGAGGTAAGTGCTTGGTTTAACCTTAACTTGAGGAATCTCCAACTTAATTGTTATGTGAAAATGCATGTGTATGGTGTAGAGGTAAGGTGACGAGTATCTATGCACCACCAAATGGTCGGCTTACATGAACCCTTCCCCGTTTCCAATTTAATGGCTTCATATTTTTAATTGTTTCATGTCCATTGTTGTTTCTATAATTACTTGGCTTGTTTTACTGTTGTAAGTCTTGTTGCAACCATTTTGGGAGAGTATTAGTTATTTTTCCTTTGTTTCATTGTGGTACATAAAGACTGAGTGGGTTGACATTGTTTTACGAGATATAAATGCATATATATATATATATATG
>ML290375.1:896-30679 GCA_005239495.1 Nicotiana undulata | reverse complement strand
TATATATATATATATATATATATATATATATATATATATATATATATATATTTCTGTTGGTTACATTCTGAGATATTATTTATGAAGTTGTGAGAACTACTGTTTATTGTTTATAACTGTTGAGACGAAAGTATTATGAACGGCTTGTCCTGAATTGTGAAAGTTTTTTTTATACATAAATAAATGATAGTGATAAGGGTGGACAGTTGAAATAAATGATAGTGATAAGGGTGGACAAGTGAAATAAATGATAGTGATAAGGGTGAAAAGGTGAAATAAATGATAGTGATAAGGATGGACAGGTGAAATAAATGATAGTGATAAGGATGGACAAGTGGGATCGGGTTGCACGCCGCAACAAATAATTGATAACGGAAAAAATTTATGATTATTAATTTTAAATATAAAGATTTGGAAAATTTATTGTTTTACTCTATTGTTTCTCATATTATGCACATACGGGTGTTTGAAAGTCAAGTTTGAAAATTTATGTAAGATCTTTGTTACAGCTGAGGCCTGGAATAGGCGACTAAGTTATTTTATTTATTGTTGCGGTTATCTTTCTTATTTGTGTAGAATTATTTTATTGCTTTATTATATATACGTTGTTACAGGTTAAGTTACAATTGCCCCGCCTTAGCCTCGTCACTACTTCGTCGAGGTTAGGCTCGACACTTACTCAGTACGTGGGGTCGGTTGTACTGATACTACACTTTGCACTCTTTTGTGCAGATCCAGGTACCAGCCAGCGTTAGTTATTTTAGTAGCGGTCATTCTACATTCGGAGACACGAGGTATATCTGTCGGCGTTCGCATATCCCTGGAGTCTCCTCTTAGTTCGTAGAGACTGTTTTATATTTTCTCAAAATAGTTATATTATTTCTTTCAGCCCGTTATTTGTAGTAATCTTAGAAGTTCGTGAATTGTGACACCAGACCCTGGGGTAGTCTTAGAGTTATTTATATAATTAGTTCGTGGCTCGGTTTATTTATTTGTTTATTATTTTATATTTGGAGTTATTCATTGAAAACCATTAGATTAAGTTTATTTTATCATATTTAAATGAATAATCAACAGAAAATAGCTAATCGAATTCTAACATTGGCTTGCCTAGAAAGTGTGGTGTTAGGCTCCATCCCGATCCCTAAGGTTGGGAATTTGGGCCGTGACAATAAGTGTGGATTTTGGCCACTTATTAGTATCTTCTTGCTTTAGTTTTAGTCCTAAAGTAGTGATTTTTGTTTCCAAATCTAACGAAATTATATGAATTGCAGACATGTTTGAGGATTGGATCTTAACGAAGAAATCTAACTCAAAAAAGAGTATTCAAGCTCAACAAAGCAAAAAAGAGAAGTGAAAGCCGAACTGTTGGCCCATGTCACTGAATGGGTTTTGAAGATTGACAAAAGGTGTCAAGTTGAACCAGGTCCATCATAGCATACACATCTGAATGAAGCAGTTGGAACAAGAATCGTACAAGTCTAGGAGATATCAGTGATTGCTGAGTATCAAAGAACTAAGAGAATGTCTCCTAATACGAAAAGGTTGCAAACTGATAGAGATGACAGAAGTTGATTTCAGCTAGGACAGAAATAGAGGAAGGAAGTTGAGTTACAATCAAACTCGTTTACCAAGGAAGAGTTGGATCAGAATTGAATCATGGACTCAACAAACGGACTCTATAAATAATCAATGTATTACTGCTGAAAAAGGTGACGCACAAGTGCAAAAGTGAATCAAGTTCTGAAGCAAAAGTTCCAAAGTTTTTGCAAGCAGAATTGTTGTGCGATACAAAGGCTACAGTTCAACTAGAAGAAACAGTTCCATTGTTTGTGTATTGAGTCTAGTTGATTGTAGTAGGAGTTTTAACATTGTATCTTTTCAGCTTACTTAGAAGCAATTGTAATAGGTACAAATTGATCAAGTTAGAGTTAGCTTGAAATCTGTAGAAATTAGCTAGAGGCTAGTTGATACAAAGAGGATTAGTGTTAGTCATAGGATTACAAAAGAGTTTATTTTGTAAGTCCGTTTTTGGCTCAGAGTTTAGTGATGAGTTTTGAGAAAATCCTATTGAGGAGTAGGTCGTGGTTTTTTCACCTTTTGAGCCAGGTGTTTTCCACATAACAATCTCTGTGTCTTTACTATTACTTCTTAATTATTCCACAAACAGTAGTAAGTAGTAGACTAAGAAGAACCTGGTTCTTCTTATTAGACAGCACTCGAAAATTGGGTACTGCAAAATTAACTTGTATTATTGTGTAGTATTGAAGTCTAAAACAACAATTGGTATCAGAGCGGGTTATACTTGAAGAGGCTAACACCTAGGAAAAGATCAAGATGAGTGCACCACCTGGGAACTGGGAAGGTCAATCAACTGCAAGGCCACCACTCTTCAACGACCATTACTATTCTTGGTCGAAGAATAGAATGAAGAATCACCTTATTGGAGAGGACTATGAACTCTGGGACATAGTCACTGATGGACCACTTGCAATAATGAATAAAACTGCTGAAGGAGTAGATGTGCCTAAAACGAGGGCTGACTGCACAGCTGAGGATCTGAAGAGATATGAATGAAAGAACAGGAAGATGGAACTGGTCCAACCCAAGAAAACTACTACAAAGGCTATGGCTGCTGCTTGGGGGAAAAGTTCAGATGAAGAATCAGAAGATGGTGAGACAGAAGATCAAGCTCTCATGGCAATTGGAGAATCTGATGAGGAGACTTATGAAGAACCACAGGTAAGTATCTCACATCTTAAAACAAAAATAAAGTTTCTATCTAAGGAGAAACTCTCTGAGTTGCTACTTGACTTCATTGATGATTCTGAGGAGACAACTAAAGAGAAAGATCAACTATCTAAAGAGTGTGCAATGCTGAGAGCAAAATGCATGGACCTGGAAATAAGGGTCAGTGAATCTGAAAAGAAAAACACTGTCTTGATGAACCAGGTTCAACCACTCGAAACTGAGATTCTAGAACTAAAATCTGAAAATTTAAAGTTAAGACTAGGATCCAGTAAAAAGGTAGTTGATCACTCTCATGCGAAGTTAGAAGAAGACTTAGGTAAATTGAAAGATAAAATGTATGCCAAAGATGAGAAGATAAAATCTCTTAAAGAAGAACTTGGCAAAGTCAAACATGAATTTGATAGAACACGTAAGTGGAATAAGTCTTTTGATGCTTCAATATGGATCCAAGAGAATCATAGTAGCAACCAGAGAGGGCTTGGTTTTGGGAGTCAATTGCCTAAATGGGATCTCAAAAGCAAGTATCTCACTCTCTCTGAAAATAAAATTTGCACCCATTGTGGGAAGACTGACCACTCTAAATATGAGTGTTCTACAAAATAGAAGGCCAGTCAGAAAAATGAGAGATTCATTAAAAAGAAAAAGTGGCTACCAAATTGGGCTAGAAAAAATCTGATTCATCCATTCTCTCATGGAAAAGAACCCAAACTAGTTTGGGTTCTTAAAACTAACCCCTGATTTTCTTTTGAAGGTACGAGTGAAGGGAGGCAGCCAATTTTGGTTTTTGGATAGTGGCTGTTCTAAGCATATGACAGGGAACAAGGAACGATTCCTTTCACTTGAAAACCTCAAAGGAGGGAATGACTCCTTTGGAAACGGAAAGAAAGGTGAAATAATAGGGGTCGTCAAGGTAGGTAAAGATGACACACGTTCAATTGAACATGTGTATCTGATAGATGGATTGAAATATAGCCTTATCAGTGTGTCACAACTGTGTGACAGAGGTAACCTTTTCGCTTTACTTCCACAAAATGTTTTGTGATCAACCTGCTTACTGACAAGATTGTTTTGCAGGGAAAAAGAATGAACAATATATATGTCATTGACTTGTCCATACTGTCTGACAATGAACTCACTTGCCTTAGTGTGTTGGACGGTGATCCCCTCCTGTGGCACAAAAGACTTGGTCATGCAAGTCTAACTCAACTTAATAAGATGGTCTCTAAGGACTTAGTGGTAGGGCTTCCTAACATTAAGTTCAAAAAAGACAAGGTTTGTGAGGCATTTGCAAGGGGGAAGCAGGTAAGGTCTTCTGTCAAAAGTAAGAAAATGGTCAGTACCACCAGGTCGTTGGAGCTGGTTCATATGGAGTTATGTGGTCCCATGAGAACTCTAAGTAGAGGTGGAAAGAGATATGTTATGGTACTAGTAGATGATTTCTCAAGGTTCACTTGGACCTTGTTCTTGGCATCTAAGGATGAAGCATTTGAAATGTTCACCTCATTTGTCAAGAAGATTCAGAATCAATTAAGACATCAACTAGCATCCATTAGATCTGACCATGGTACTGAGTTTGAGAATGCAAAGTTTACTGAGTTCTGTGATGAACATGGTGTGAATCACAATTTTTCTGCTCCTAGAACCCCACAGCAAAATGGGGTTGTTGAAAGGAAAAACAGAACTCTTGAAGACATGGCAAGAACCATGCTTCTATCAAGCAAACTACCTCACAGCTTCTGGGCAGAAGCAATTAACACTGCATGTTATATTATCAATAGATGCATGACCAGACCTCTGGTAGAGAAAACTCCCTATGAATTACTTAAAGGGAGAAAGCCCAACATATCCCATCTTAGGGCTTTTGGATGCAAGTGTTATGTGCATAATAATGGCAAAGATTCTTTAGGAAAATTTGATCCCAGAAGTGATGAGGGAGTGTTCTTGGGATATTCTACACATAGCAAAGCTTATAAAATATACAATAAAAGAACTATGTGTGTAGAAGAAAGTGTACATGTTGTCTTTGATGAAACTAACACTTTATCTGAGAGACAGAAACCAGAAGATGAGGAGCTTGGACTGGTGAGGAGAAATTACTACATTGAAGCACCTATGGGAGATGGAAAAGGTGATGGACCAGGTCCAACAACCCCACGCAACTCGACAAGGGGAATTCCTCATGAAAATACTGGCCCTGATCCTGTTCCACAGCAACAAGACAACTTGGAACAATCCAGATATCAAAGTTCTCACCCTCTTGAGAACATCATAACAGACCTAAGATCTGGAATCAAAACTAGATCCTCCTTGAAAAATCTGTGTGCGTTTGATGCATTTCTATCCCTGAGTGAACTAAAGAACATTATTGAAGCCCTGAAAGATGCTGACTGGGTAAACTGCTATGCAAGAGGAGCTGAATAAATTTGAGAGAAGTCAATTATGGCACTTGGTACCCAGGCCACTGGACAGATCAATAATTGGCACCAAGTGGGTCTTCAGGAATAAACTCGATGAGGATGGAACTGTTACTAGAAACAAGGCAAGACTGGTTGTTCAAGGATACAACCAAGAAGAGGGAATTGATTATGATGAGACCTTTGCTCCTGTGGCAAGATTGGAGGAAATCAGACTTCTTATAGCATTTGCTGCACACATGGAATTCACTTTGCATCAGATGGATGTAAAGAGTGCCTTTCTCAATGGCTATTTGAAGGAAGAGGTATTGTCAAAAAACCTCCTGGTTTTGAAAGCAATGAATCACCTGATCATGTATATAAACTTGACAAGGCTCTCTATGGTCTCAAGCAAGCACCTAGAGCTTGGTACGAGAGATTGTCAAAATTCCTGCTGGAACATGGGTACAAACGAGGCAAAATAGACAGTACTTTGTTCTTAAAGGAAAAGGGAAAAGATCTTCTGATTGTACAAATATATGTTGATGATATCATATTTGGGGAAACAACTAAAAAACTCAGCAAGGAATTTGCTACATTAATGCGGAGTGAGTTTGAAATGAGTATGATGGGTGAGCTAACCTTTTTCTTAGGTCTGCAAATCAAAGAAACTCCACACGGAACAATGGTTCATCAGCAGAAGTATGTGAGAGAACTCCTCAAAAAGTTCAAAATGGAAGATTCAAAGGAGATAGATACCCCAATAGCCACAACTACAAAATTAGATATGGATGAACCTGGTTCATCCGTCGATCAGAAGACGTACAGAAGGATGATTGGATCTCTACTATTTCTTACTGAAAGTAGACATGATATTGTGTTCAGTGTAGGACTATGTGCTAGGTTTCAAGCCAATCCAAAGGAGTCCCATCTCACTGCAGTGAAAAGAATTTTGAAATATCTGAAGGGCACAACTGATTTGTGCCTTTGGTATCCTAAAGGTAGTAATTTTGACCTTGTAGGATATGCTGATGCTGATTATGCAGGTTTCCTGGTTGACAGGAAACGTACTTCAGGCAGGGCTCACTTTTTGGGCTCCTGCCTTGTGTCTTGGGCCACAAAGAAACAAAATTCAATAGCCTTGTCTACTGCTGAGGCTGAATATGTGGTTGCAGCCTCTTGCTATGCTCAGTTGCTATGGATTAAGCAACAACTCCTGGACTTTGGTATAGATGTGGGATGCATTCCTATTTACTGTGATAACACTAATGCAATTAGTATTACTAAGAACCCATTTCATTACAAGAGAACTAAGCACATAAATGTTAGGCACCATTTCCTGAGGGATAATTATGAAAAGGGGCTGATCTCAATCGAATTATGTGCCACTTATCATCAAATTGCTGATATATTTACCAAAGCATTGAGCAGGGAGAATTATGAGAGAAACGTGCTTGAATTAGGGATGATTAAGATCACATAATTGGAAAAATAAATTAATGAAAAAAAGGAGGAAGTTTTCTGGCTAGAAATTTTAATTAGGTATTTAATCAGATTAATCATTGCTCAGTTCTATGTCTCTGTTGCCATACTCTTTTGCCATGTATTAATATGATTCCCTAGATGCTAATGATGTTTCTCTATTTTTGTGAATTGAGGCAAAATAAAGATTTTTAACAGGATGAACTTGGTTCATTCATGCTGGTTTACATGACTGACAAGGTACGTTCTCATCTTCATACATGTATTAATTCAAGTACAGTCATACATGAGTAGGACTCTATCCATTTATGGTTCAGTTCAAATTCTCGTACTTACCCAAATAATGAACCAGTTTCAAGAAGTTCCGCCACAATAAATTAGCCTAGTTTTAGGGGGAAAGAAACAGTCTAATCAATGTCAAATCACTGATAGTCCCTAATCGATTAGTATCCTACTTGTGTTAATACATGTCCGTTATAATCACCCCAGCCACAAGTTATAAATAGGCCATCATTACCCATAGTGAATAAAGCAATAGACGAACCCTGTTCAAGTCACTCAACACTCAAATATCTACTGACTTTTGCCCTCTCTTCTTTTTCTCTAAAAATTAAAAATGTCGTCCGCTTCATCTGATTCTCAAAATCGTGACTACGATGAGGGATTATATGAGTTTGATTCTCCACAGGTCTACAGTTCTGAATCCTCTGAGACACCTGAAACCCCTGAATACCATGATGCTCTTAAACTTACACCAAACCCTATCCCAGCCCAAAAACCCCGTCGTGTCAAGTTCTTGGAAGATTTATTACAGGCTGAAGAAGAACCCAAACCAGATTCATCCAGTGAATCGTTTAAATCAGTACATGAGGATGATGCACCTGGTTCGTCAAGTGTTGAGAAAGGTAATACTGAAGTTACCTCTGTGTTAAATTCTGAAAAAAGATTTGTGCTGGTTGGGTCTGTGGTGGATGTGGAAGTGCCAAGTAGGCCAAGAAAAATTGGGAAAATCCTTGAGAATGAGGGAGATGTAGGTGTGAGGGGATCTGGGAAGGATGGTTCCACACTTAAGATTTGTGGCCCCATTCTTGAGAATCTTGAAGATGATGTCGTAGTGATAGGGGGAACTAATGAAGTTGAGGAAGCTGCTGCTGGATTAGAAAAGCTAATGAAGTAGATAGATGATCGTGTTTCTTCTGGGGAAGAAACCTTGGCTGAGAGACTTAAGAAATTAGGGGACTCATACAACCCCAAGAAGAGAAGGACTCCCAAGTCCATCAAGTCTAAAGCCTCAAAGAAAAGGAAAACTAATGAGTCTGTTTGTGTACCTATTCCAAGGGTACGAGCTACGAGAAATACTGTTCGTGAAGAGGAGGAGAAGCTGGAAAAAGCTCTGCAAGAGAGCAAAAGAAGAGGGCTGAGAAAGGAAAAGCGAAAGTGGGGGAGCCTGTTGAGGCTATTGCTGTTGATGAGGTGTTGGACCTAGTCCAACAAGATGAAGAGGTTGCTCCAGTGGTGGTCAATACACCCAAGGCCAAATTGACTAAGACTTCCTCAAAGAACTCAGCACCTATGTCTGCTACCACTGTGGGTACATCTACGAGGACACGGTCTAAAGTAAAGTCAAAGAAGAAAGTTCAGATTGTTGGGAAAGATAAAGATCCTGATTGGAGTGGAGATGATGAGAATGAGGTTGGAGAAGTGTCGATTGACAGAGTTACCATGTTTGGCAAGAGACATATTTTGAAGGGAAAGTTACTGAAGGACTTGGAGGAGCCGGGTATGAGGTACTTAGTGGATTTTCTGGCAGCTCAAGGCTGGAAGGACATGGTCCTTCGCTTGGAGGGCAGGCTGGTCAGAAATGAGGTAGTGGAATTCATGGGGAATGCGACTGTGATTGGAGGAAGGGTTACATCATTGGTCAGGGGAGTTGAAGTCTCCTTTGACGCTCAAGTACTGGGAGTCATTCTAGACATTCCATCTGAGGGATATAATGACTATACAAGGCAGAGATGGCCTTGCTTGGATGGAATGGTCTCAGCACTTAACATCACCAGATTATTTTGTGACAATGAAGAAGAGCCTGAGCCCAGGGCAGTGTACAAAAGCGAGATGAAACCTGAACACAAGCTATTCTTTGAGTTTGTTATTAAATTTCTGCTGCCAAGACAAGAGCGCATGCACATTGCCAACTATATGGATCTAACGCTCATGGAATGCCTATACAGAGGCAAGCAGATCAATTGGCCATCTTTGATCATCCAACTTTTGGACAGGGTGGTAAATGGCACCAAGGCCCATGCGATTCCTTATGGATTTATCCTTACTGCAGTTCTGGGTCATTTGGAGTTCCCACAAAGAAGGCTGAAATGGCTACTGCAAAGGATTTTCTTTGGGAAGGACACTTTGTTGTCATGTGATTATACTGTCAGTGCCCCGGCAGATGAACCTGGTTCATCTCGGAAGCAACCGGTCAACAGCAAGGTCCGTACTCTGGTGCAAGAACGCGAGCAAAAGGATATGGATATCCTTCGTTTGAAGACTCGCTTAGTTGAGGTGGAAGGTGAGCGTGATGCTCTCAAAGCTGAATTAGCCAAGGAGAAGGAGAAAAATGAGGGTGTCTTACACCAAATGCCGTCTCTTCTCCAAACCAAGAATCCTGCCTCTTCTGCACCACCCCAAACTTAGGAATTTCCAGAACTACCCCCTCCTATCCTATCAAGTGCCCAATTCGGGACTGTGTCAAGTGTGTTTGTTTCAGTTTTTAATTCTGTCGTACTCATGTTGTGGTTGTCTTTGATTTAATCTGTTTTGGTGTTGATAATCCATGCTAATCTAATGAAAGCTTGGTGTTTTGACAAATGTCTCTATTTATGATTTAGCTTACATTATTGGGTTCTTGTGTTGATTAATCATGTTTGCACCTGCAGTTCCCTAAATTGGCCATGAGTAATAATTAACTACTAGTAAGTATCATTTTGCCACTTTTCGATGATGCCAAAAGGGGGAAGATGTGCTGCAGTATATTGTTTAAAATTTTAAAATCTTTGAAGTGATATTTATAACCTAATGAACCTGGTTCTTGATGATTAATAAATACAAAGTGTTGGATGTGTATACAGGGTAAATGCACAGAGTTTGTCATCATCAAAAAGGGGGAATTTGTTGGCCCATGTCACTGAATGGGTTTTGAAGATTGACAAAAGGTGTCCAGTTGAACCAGGTCCATCATAGCATACACTTCTGAATGAAGCAGTTGGATCACGAATCGTACAAGTCTAGGAGATATCAGTGATTGTTAAGTATCAACAACTAAGAGAATGTCTCTTAATACGAAAAGGTTGCAAATTGATAGAGAAGACAAAAGTTGATTTCAGTTAGGACAGAAATAGAGGAAGTTGAGTTACAATCAAACTCGTCTACCAAGGAAGAGTTGGATCAAAATTGTATCATGGACTCAACAAACGAACTCTATAAATAATCAATGTATTACTGCTGAAAAAGGTGACGCACAAGTGCAAAAGTGAATCAAGTTCTGAAGCAAAAGTTACAGAGGTTTTGCTAGCAGAATTGTTGTGCGATACAAAGGATACAGTTCAACTAGAAGAAACAGTTTCATTGTTTGTATATTGAGTATAGTTGATTGTAGTAGGAGTTTAAATATTGTATATTATCAGCTTTCATAGAAGCAATTGTAATAGGTACAAATTGTTCAAGTTAGAGTTAGCTTGAAATCTGTAGAGAAATTAGCTAGAGGCTAGTTGATACAAAGAGGATTAGAGTTAGTCCTAGGATTACAAAAGAGTTTATTTTGTAAGTCCGTTTTTGGCTCAGAGTTTAGTGAAGAGTTTTGAGCAAATTCTACTGAGTAGTAAGTCGTGGTTTTTTCACCTTTTGAGCCAGGTGTTTTCCACGTAAAAATCTCTGTGTCTTTACTATTACTGCTTAATTATTCCGCAAACAGTAGTAAGTAGTAGACTAAGAAGAACCAGGTTCTTCTTATTAGACAGCACTCGAAAATTGGGTATTGCACAATTAACTTGTATTATTGTGTAGTATTGAAGTCTAAAACAACCCGAAGTGCGATCCATTTGTACTTATCTCTCAGAGGCTATCGAGTTAGGAAACAACTCCATTTGTCTTTCTATTCTATCATGCGGTTATCTCCAAAAAACACTGATTGAGTTCTTCTATTCTCTCGCAGATGGCGAGAACCCGTGCTTCCTCTTCCACTGACCAATATTCCGATCCTCCAGCAACAACAACTCTTACTAAGGGCAGAGGCCGAGGCCGCGCCAGAGGCCGAGGCAGGGCCAGTACTCAGCCCGTTGCTCAGGCAGCAACCCCAGCAATGGAACCTCAGATCGAGATTAATGTGGGGGTTCCAGCTCAGACTGTTCCAGCGGGACCAACTCAGGTCCCAGAGGGGTTTATTGCTACCCCAGTACTTCAGGACGCTTTGGTCCGTTTAGTGGGCCTTATGGAGAGTGTGGTGTCGCGCCCCCTTTTTCTATCACACGGGTTAGGTATGGAGAGATCGGGTTTATGATATTTTTTGACAACTCCTTAAAGGAAGAGGGTTTAAGGAAGAGTCGCCACCTAACGATTTTTATGGTGCGTTAGGGCACCTAGAGTTGATAACTCATAAACTAGTTTGCATTACCAGAGATTTGGTAAGGGCTTGAAATTATCTCAAGGGGAAGGTGTTAGGCACCCCTCAAGATCCACAACTGTGGGTTCCATCCAAGAAGTTTTGTGAATTTGGTCAAACAAACAAGTAAGGCTCAGCTAAGAGGGGATTTCACACAAAGCGTAATTTATTAAAGGTTTCAAAAAACATTACAAAATAAAGAAATTATCCTAGGTTTAAAGTAATACGGATCACATCAATGCAATACCCTGTATGTCACACCTCGAAGAGGCGGCTACACGTGGTATTAGCGCACCAGTCATCATATCCGTATTCTACCCTTCCTGCCCCGTTAAGGTATTTAAAACGCGTGTGTTGGTCACGAATGCTTATTGCGTGCTATTACCCGTCCCATTCTATAAGTCCTGGAGGGTATTTAGGACTACTATTCCTACAAGGTGATTACTAGGCTGAACCCTTAGGTTTAAAGGACAAAATGCTAAGCGACAGACATAACAAGTAGGACTACATGTAAGGGAACACGTAAGGCGAATAAAGGCTCACAGATCCCTCCACAAGTAAGCATGTAAGTAGCACGTCTCAAGCACAACTAAAGTCTTAAAGACATGATTTAAAGCGGAGGTTTGGAGTTAAAAACAGTAAGTTCTGACAGTTGTAGTAAAGGATATGTTTTGACAATTTAGTATGGAAAGCAGAAACACTGAGTAATTCAAAAAGGGTGATTGATTTTCAGAAATGCAGTAGCTTAGAGATAGCAGTAGGATTTAGAAATACATAACGATTTAAAGCCTCCAGTAGAAACATGGATGAAAATCATTAAAGCATGGTGTTTTGAAATAATCTAGTGATTCAAAAGAAAAGTGACTAAAAGATACAATAGCTTAATGTAGAGTAGGAGTCCGCAGTTTAAAGAGAATTGTAGTAAAAGGAGGAGGTAAATTGTTCTAGAAAATACAGTAGCTTTAAAGAAATACAGAGCAAAGATTCAAAGTAACCTGATTTTGAGCAGAGTGGGGTAACTTTGAAACCCAGTAATTTAAAAACATAACGGAACAGGAATCAACTAAAGTTTCAGTAAAGAGGAAATAAATGCATGATTCCCAGAATCAGTATTTTTGAAAACAATAGAGTTTTAGAGTAAAGTATAATGAACTGCAAAGAGGTAAAGAACATGAGTGAAAAAGCAGTAAGGTTTGAGATTTTTCAAAAAAAAGGAACTGATTGGTTCTAATACCAGCGAGAAAACGCAATTGGTTTGATTTTAATACGTATTAGGCCTAAAGTTTTCCTAGGCGTCGTATACATTGCCTAATTATTTAAAGGCGAGCATGTAGATTTAGTCATCATTTTAAGGATATGCGAGACAATACATTTGCAGAGAAGCAATTTCAAATAGTTTTTAGTGAGGCTGATTAAGTTAACATGTTGATTAGGTGTTCGAACAATTGTGACTTGAAACAGACATGTTAGAGGCAAAATCCTAAATAACATGATATCTAATGCACACATAAACACCTAAAACATGGTTTCTAAATGCTATGTTTATGAGAATGCAGTAGTAGAGTATCATGATAACCTCATTACTGGTTGTAATCATTAATTGAGAGCAATGCTTATAAAATGATATGAATAGGCATGCTGAAATGAAGCACCTAGATAGGATTTCTAATGCATGTCCTAGACAGGTTATCTATTGCACACATAAGTAAGTAAAACCCTATAAGCATGTTTTCTACCCATAATATACTAATCATGCATAATCCCCTCCCATATCTACTATCCAACCCCAATATTTGTTTACAAGTTATTACAAACCAATAATAATGAATTACAGCAATGAAAGGTAAGAATAAGATGTTACTTCTATAGGGAGCCTTCAATCAGGCCCATTCTTCCAACCCGAATCCTTTCGAGTTTCACAGCCTTACATGGTCTGGGTGCGGCAAAGCTCCCTAGGGCCCTTGTGGGTCCCTGGCCAATACCAAGCACCCAAACACAATTGCCAAGTTGAACAAGTGCAGTGTGGAATTACCAGCCTCAGTGCATCAAAGTTCAGAGAGAACTCATAGGTTCCCTAAGCAATGCTTGCACTGAGGGGGTAGACCCTAAGTTTTCTAGGAGTGGTGTGAAGTGCCAGAAGTGAGTTTGAAAAAAAATAGAAGAGTTTTAAAAGGAATTTATTTGAAATATTTTCGTAAGCCAGAGAGTTTGCTTGATAAAAACAGTTTGGAAAAGGGAGTAACACTCCAGAATAACATTAAAAGTGTACACACAGAATTACACAGGTTCAAATACTACAAGCAGGGATCAGTGGGAGTGGGGACAGATAACTATAAACAACCCAGTTGGGTATAGGAATGGTTGAGACATGTTCAGAGATTGTTTGCACTGACATAGCCACAAACCAAACACAAGATTCACATAGAAGAGGGATTGGGGATTGGGGAATAACACAACCAAGAGACATCTTATAGGTTATGCTCAGAAACACACATGACAAGGAAATGATAGCATGCTGATGATATATTCTAGTTACAGACTTCACAAAAGAACCACAAAATAGAAGCAGACTATGAATAGTAAGAATTGAAACAAGTAGAGGATCATGTTGTTGATGAAACTTAGAATATAAAATAGGACATACCAGTGAAAAGGAGGCAAGCAGAATGAAATAACAAGAGAAAGAGCACGATGGTTAGCCTTGGCTTATAGCCGGCTAACAGTAGACAAGAGCAAGAGACTAAAGTAATAGAGCAGAGAGCTTTAGTGTGAGAGAGAGTATTTAAAACCACATGTCTGGGTGTGTGTATTTGTGAAAAGCTAGGACTTTTATAGTTGAAAAACGAGTAGCAAAATATGGTAAGAATCACAATAGCATGGTAATAAAAAAAGTCAAAATCAATCAGTGTGTAAATTAAGACACAGTTCTCTTAGGTCAAGGGATTTCAAAAACTCAAACGGTATAATATATAAGGTAAAGTAAAATAAGTACACGACCAACTAAGGAAAGAATCATAGTTCATTAAGTAATAGGGTAAACAATTAAGGCTAGGTTCAAAAAATATTCTAATTAAGGAAATAGACAATAAGAATAAAGTACCACAAACGAATCAAACAATTTGAATAGGAATTGAGGGTTTAAAGGAAAGTCTGTCAATCAAACCACCCTAAGTATGGAATCCAGAATCAATCAAACAAGAGTCACAATCATATAAATAGACAGGAATGCTTAGACATAGTAAACGGGCAGGTTAAACAAGTGCTAGAAGAAAGAGGCAAGTTTGAGCAATCGAGATAGTCATAAGCATAAGTTAGGCTAAGAAAACTCAGTAGAACACATTCAAAGCAAGGTAATGACAGAAACTCAAGCAAAGAGACACGAGCAGTCATGATGATACACAGAACCACATATAGAAGTCTAGAAGAATTAGGGTTTTTAACACAAACGAGATAAAAGCTAGTGAAGTCATAGAATCAGTTATGATATGCAAAGAATTGACTCAAACACAAAGAAAAACTTAGCTTTAAACAGGCATAGAAAGGGTTCTGAGAAACCCTAGTTTTTAAAAGGAAGTGAAAATGTTTAAAAGTTGAAGATTCTTAAAGATTGAGTTGAGAACAGTGTAAAATATAAAGAAACAGCCTTGAATCATTTTGAAAAAAATACCAGAGATCTGAGAGGTTTAGGCAAAAATTAGGGTTTCATAAGAGAACCAGAGATAACCGTAGAACCTGCCGTGAACCTCAAAGATCGTGGTGGATATGGCGTGGCCGTGTCCAAAACCCCACCGGAGAGGCCGGGAACAACCCAAAGCAGGAGCCCAGGTGCGAGTTGGCACGGCCCAGACCCTCGAGGGATTCAGAGATGAAGTGAGCCAGATAGAGGAGACCTCATGGAGGCTTGTAGTCGAACGGATGGTGGTCGGAGATGGCCGGAGGAAGGCAGAGAAGCTCCATCGGAGATGAAGAGACAGAAGTCTCTAGAGAGACTAGAGAGAGAGAGAGACCATCGTAGAGAGATGAGAGGTCGGATGGGGGTAGTTAGTAATTAATTAAGGGAGGTTGGATCTGGACCGTTGATCTCGTATGATCAACGGCTCAGATCACACGTGGGGTTGGGCCGGGTATGAATTATTTTGGGCTGGGTAGGAATTTGGGTTATGGGTCTGGGTTAATTGGGTTTAAAAAAATCAGGTGGGTTGGGTTAAAGATTAGGCTAGAATTTAAATAAAATGTGGCTATGTATTAAATACCCAAAAATAGATAAATAATTAATAAAAAATAGCCAATAATTATATAGAAATGAAATTGCGTTTCAATAGGTGAAATTACAGTAATTAGATAATATTAAGTGTAAAAAATGCATAAGCTTCGAATTAAAATAATACAAAATGTTCAATTGGGCTATAATTGTAAAATCACTGTAATTAAAATTAAATGAGACCCAATTGGCTAATTTGTAAAATAATTGAATCCTAATGGACAAAAAAATTGATTAAATATAGCATACTGAGCCGGGAAACATATTGAAATTATTTATAACATAATTCATGAATAATTATTTAAAGAAGAAATATTAAATAAACAGGAAAATAATTTAATAAAATATGGAAAAATAGGGAAAAATACTCATTATTACAAAGAGTAATTTTGAAAGCTTATATGCAAGTTTAAAAATAATTTGAGGAAAAATTGGGTATCAACATGTGGCCTAGACTGGCACATTCCCTGTTGCAGCAGTCGTATCTCAGGCTGGAGGAGGGGTCCAGACTCCTACTAACCACACTCCGGTTCAGACTACTCCTCAGGTTCAGACCCCAGTAGCCAATCTAGTTAGGGTAATTTAGCCAGTTGCAGCAGTGCCGCCCGTTAATGGGGCAGCAATGTCGTCAGATGCTTTGTGGAGACTCGATAGGTTTATCAAGATTTTCCCTGTTCACTTCACTGGTGCTACATCAGAGGCCCCTCAGGAATATCTGGATAGTTGTCATGAGGTGTTGCGTAATATGGGCATTTTGGAGACCAATGGGGTCGATTTTACTGTTTTTAGATGACTAGTTCCGCTAAGAAATGGTGGAGGGATCATCTGCTGACTAAACCAGTTGGGTCGCCTGCCTTGACTTGGGATCGGTTTTCCCATCTCTTTATGGAGATGTTTTTGCATGTTACTACTCGAGAGGATAAGGGTCATCAGTTTGAGCGACTTCAGCAGGGCAGCATGATCGTGACTCATTATCAGACTCGTTTCGTGGATTTGGCTAGACATGTTATTCTCTTGTTTCCCATAGAGAGAGAGAGGGTCAGACGGTTTATTGAGGGTCTTGCTCAACCCATCAGGTTGCAGATAGCCAAGGAGACAGGGACTGAGATTTCTTTTCAGGATGCAGTTAGTGTGGCTAGGAGGGTTGAGTCGGTTCTCGGGATGGGAGGCCAGGGGTCTGACAATAGACCTCGCTATTTTAGTGGTTTCAGTGGTGCCTCATCTGGAGGTAGGACTTCATTTAGCATAGGTCATTCTTGCAGTCCATTTCATTCAGCGCTACAGGCTTCACATGGTACTTCGGGTGGTCGTGGTTCTTATCTGCATCCTTCTGTTCAACCAGTCTACAGTGCTCTTTCATCTCCCATTAGAGCACCTCATCTGCAGAGTTTTCATCGTGGTCAGTCGGTTCGTCCGAATCAGTTTACTTATCAGAATGGATGTTTTGATTGTGGTGAATATGGGCATGTTTGGAGGACTTGTCTGAAATATGCATCTAATCAGTTTCAGCATCAGGGTTCTCGTGTTATAGTTCCGGCACCAGCTCCAGTACCACCTTCCTAGCCAGCAAGGGGTAGGGGTCAGGTAGTTAGAGGTAGAGGCCAGAATGTTAGAGGTGGAGGTCAGGTAGCTAGGGGTGGAGGCCAGCCCACTAGAGGTGGAGGTCCTCCTAGAGATGTGGTTCAGGGTGGCGTGGCCCAGCCCTGACTATATGCATTTCCATCCAGGCCTGAGGCGCAGTCCTCCGACGCTGTTATTACAGGTATCATCTCAGTTTGTGATAGAGCTGCTTCAGTTTTGTTTCGTCCGGGGTCTACTTATTCTTATGTTTCATCCTATTTTGCTCGTATTTGAATGTGCCCCGTGATTCCTTGAGTGTTCCTGTTTATGTGTCTACACCGGTGGGGGATGCTATTGTGGTAGATCGTGTATATCGTTCGTGTATGGTAGTCCTTAAAGGTCTTGAGACTAGTGTGGATCTTTTACTTCTAGACATGGTCGCTTTTGATGTTATATTGGGCATGGATTGGTTGTCGCCCTATTATGCCATCTTGGACTGTCACGCCAAGACAGTTACCTTAGCCTTGTCGGGGTTGCCTCGATTAGAATGGAAAGGGACTCCTGGTCATTCTCCCAGCCGAGTGATTTCATATGCCAAGGCTCGTCGCATGGTGGAGAAAGAGTGTTTGGCTTATTTGGCTCATATTCGTGACTCTGATGCCGAGGTTTCTTCTATAGAGTCAGTTCCTATTGTTCGTGAGTTTCCCGAGGTGTTTCCTGCAGACCTGCCGGGGATGCCACCCGACAGGGATATCGATTTTTGTATTGATGTGGCTCCGGTCACTTGGCCCATTTCTATTCCTCCATATCGAATGGCCCCACCAAAATTGAAAGAGTTGAAAGAACAATTGCAAGATTTTCTAGATAAGGGGTTCATCAGACCTAGTGTCTCGCATTGGGGTGCACCGATTTTGTTTGTAAAGAAGAAAGATGGGTCGATGAGGATGTGTAAAGACTACCGGCATTTGAATAAAGTTACTATCAAGAATAAGAATCCGTTGCCGAGAATTAATGACTTAATTGATCAGCTTCAGGGTGATAGGGTATTTTCAAAAATTGATTTGAGATCGGGCTATCATCATCTGAAGATTAGGGCGTTCGATGTTCGTAAGACAGCCTTTCAGACGAGGTATGGGCATTATGAATTTCTAGTGATGTCCTTTGGGATGACTAATGCTCCAGCAGCCTTTTATGGACTTGATGAATTGGGTTTTCAAGCCCCATATGGACTCTTTCGTGATCGTGTTCATTGATGATATTCTAATATACTCCCGCAGTCGGGAAGAGCATGAGCAACACCTCCGTATAGCCCTTCAGACTTTGATGGATAATCAGTTGTATGCCAAGTTTTCAAAATGTGAGTTCTGGTTAGATTCAGTAGCCTTCTTGGGCCATATCGTATCAGCTGAGGGTATTCAGGTTGATCCTAAGAAGATTGAGGAAGTCAAGAAATGGCCTAGACCCACTACAGCCACGGAAATTAGGAGTTTCTTGGGTTTGGCGGGTTACTACCGTCGTTTTGTGGAGGGGTTCTCATCCATTGCAGCCCTAATGACTAAATTAACTCATAAAGGTGCCCCATTTAAATGGTCAGACGAGTGCGAGGCGAGCTTTTAGAAGCTCAAGACAGCCTTGACTTCAGCACCGATGTTGGTGTTACCATCAGGTTCGGGTTCTTTCACGGTGTATTGTGATGCTTCCCGAGTTGGACTTGGAGCAGTATTGATGCAGGATGGCAGGGTGATTGCATATGCGTCTCGGCAACTAAAAGTCCGTGAGAAGAATTATCTTGTTCATGACTTAGAGTTGGCAGCCATTGTTCATGCATTGAAAATTTGGAGGAACTATCTTTATGGCGTGTCATGTGAGGTTTTCACTGACCATCGCAGTCTTCAGTACTTATTCAAGCAGAAAGATCTAAATTTGAGGAAGTGGAGATGGTTAGAGTTACTGAAGGATTATGATGTCATTATATTGTATTACCTAGGGAAGGCCAACGTGGTGGCCAATGCATTGAGTAGAAAGGCGGTATGTATGGGCAGCCTTGCGTATATTCCATTCGGTGAGAGACCGTTAGCTTCAGACATTCAAACCCTGGCTAATCAGTTCGTCAGGTTGAATATTTCGCCCAACAGTGTTCTAGCTTGTATAGTCGCTCGGTCTTCTCTAATTGAGTGTATCCGAGAGCTGCACGATGATGACCCACATTTGATGGTTCTTAGGGACACAATTCGGCGCGGTCGTGCCAAGTAGGTTACAGTTGGAGATGATGGTGTTTTGAGGATGCAGGGTCGTATATGTGTGCCTAATGTTGATAGCCTTCGTGAGTTGATCCTTGAGGAGGCTCACAATTCTAAGTATTCGATTCACCCAGGTGCAACCAAAATGTATCAGGATTTGAGGAAGCATTATTGGTGGAGAAGGATGAAAAAGGACATTGTTGCTTATGTGGCTCGCTGCTTAAATTGTCAGCAGGTGAAGTACGAGCATCAGAGACCTGGTGGTTTGCTTTAGCAGATAGAGATTTCCGAGTGGAAGTGGGAGCGTATCACTATGGACTTATTTGTTCGACTCCCACGGACTCATAAGAAATTTGATGTAGTTTGGGTTATTGTGGATAGGCTGACTAAATCAGCACATTTCATTCCTGTGGCGAGTACTTATACTTTAGAGCGGTTGGCTGAGTTATATATTCGGGAGATTGTTCACCTTCATGGTGTGCCTCTGTCTATCATTTCTAACCGGGGTACGCATTTTAATTCGCACTTTTTGAGGGAGTTAAGCGTGAGTTGGGTACCCGAGTGGAGTTGAGCACATCATTTCACCCTCAGACTGACGGGCAGTCCGAGTGTACCATTCAGATTTTGGAGGATATGATCTGCGCTTGTGTTATTGACTTTGGAGGTTCTTGGGATCAGTTCTTGCCGTTAGCGGAGTTTGCTTATAATAATAGTTATCAGTCGAGCATTCAGATGGATCCTTATGAGGCATTATATGGTACACAGTGCAGATCACCAGTTGGATGGTTTAAGATGGGAGAGGCTCGGTTTCTCGGTACATACTTAGTTCATGAGGCCTTAGATAAGGTCAAGATTATTCAGGAGAGACTTCATGCAGCTCAGTCTAGGCAAAAGAGTTATACCGATCGTAAGGTTCGTGATGTGGCATTCATGGTTGGAGAGAGGGTATTGCTTCGTGTGTCGCCCATGAAGGGTGTTATGAGGTTTGGAAAGAGGGTAAGTTGAGCCCTAGGTATATCGGACCATTTGATATTCTTGATAGAGTGGGGGAGGTAGCTTATAGGCTTGCGTTGCCTCCAGGGTTATCCTCAGTTCATCCGATATTCCACGCGTCTATGCTCCGAAAATATCATGGTGACCCGTCCCACGTGTTAGATTTCGGCTTTGTCCAATTGGACAAGGACTTGACTTATGAGGAGGAGCCGGTAGCCATTTTAGACCAGCAGGTTCGTCAGTTGAGGTCTAAGAGTTATCCTTCAGTTTAAGTGCAGTGGAGAGGCCAGCCCGTTGAGGCACCTACTTGGGAGTCTGAGTCGGACATGCAAAGTAAATATCCACACTTGTTCGCCAATTCAGGTAATCTTCTATGTCCGTTCGAGGACGAACGTTTGTTTTAAAGGTGGATATTGTGATGACCCAAGGGGTCATTTTATGAATTAGACCTAATTCTAGGCTTATTAGCCATAAAAAGACTATTTTAAATACCTCGATTTGTGTGCGCAATCCGGGTGTGAAACCGGAAAGCTTTTATATGAAAATATGAGAAATAGTAATTTCTAGAGTTAAAATTTGATTATAGTTGACTTTGGTCAACATTTAGAGCAAATGGACCCGAATTTGTGTTCCGGCGATCCCGGGATGTCACGACCCAATTTTTCCTTCGTTGGGTACCGTGATGGCACCTAGTCTTAAGGACTAGGTAAGCCTAACATTTAACCACAATAACAATAATAAAATAACTTTAACACTCTCGATAATAGAAATCTTGACTGAGTTTACATTTTCCCCAAAACCTGGTAAATACAAGTCATAAGCTCTACGAAATCTTTCTACCGAATCTAAATACAACTGTCTAGAAATAAGTAAGTACAGTTGAAATAAACAGGAAGATGACTCTGAAGCCTGCAAACGCAGCAGCAGGTTTACCTTGAGTCTCCTCGTCAATGAACGTGCACAACTACTAACAATAGATACCTGGATCTGCACACAAAAATACGCAGAAGTGTAGTATGAGCACACCACAGCGGTGCCCAGTAAGTATCAAGACTAACCTCGGTGGAGTAGTGACGAGGACTAGTCAAGACACCACTGGTCTATCAAGTAGAAGGCATAAATATAATAATGACCAAAACATAATATCAATCTAAAGATTTTCCGATATAATTAACGGTACGATAGAATAATACGGAAGAAAACTCAGCAATTACGATAAACGGACAGCATAATAGAAATACGCAAAGAGAATGGAAAGAATGCAAGCCAAATGTCGGGAATCACAACCCAATAAAACACTAGAAACTCAGCACTGCATCAATTTATTCACATCAGGCCTTAGCCAATAAACTCAATAAAGCTGGCCAAACCTTCGAGTGAAAACCT
The DNA here is from genome assembly GCA_005239495.1 of Nicotiana undulata. Lineage (NCBI taxonomy): Eukaryota > Viridiplantae > Streptophyta > Magnoliopsida > Solanales > Solanaceae > Nicotiana > Nicotiana undulata. The sequence continues at coordinate 8,962 of ML290375.1, read as the reverse complement.
TTAAGTCGTGAGTTTATTTCGAAATCTTTAAAGATATAATCATTTCGGAATAGAGAAATTTCTTCTTTGAAACATAATTTCTCTGAATGTATATTTATATATATTTTTATAAAGAGGAATCTTTAAAGCATAGTCCATTCAAAATACGTGGTGTTCAAATATACTTTCCCAAATACTGCTCTTTCAAATATCATTTTCTGCAAGACAAATACTTTTCAAATGTAATATTTTTTGGACTAGATGTCCTTCAGACATAACATTTTCCTGGAGATAATTGCCCTTCGGCTATACTTTTCAATATATATATATATATATGTATATATCTTTCGCTCCAAATCTCCTCAATGATAAAACCACCGGAACTCAGTCTGTAACTCAGAATTTGTCATGCAATGCAGTACAGGGGGAAAGCTCCCGGAATCTCGTCCATAGTCCCAATTTAAATATGCGATGCAGTACAGGGGGAAAGCTCCCGGATCTCAGTCCGTAGTCCTAATTTAAATATGCAATGCAGTACAGGGGGAAGCTCTCGGATCTCAGTCCGTAGTCCCAATTTAAATATGCAATGCAGTACATGGGAAAAGCTCCCGGATCTCAGTCTGTAGTCCCAATTTAAATATGCAATGTAGCTGAGGAAAACAACCAGAATGCGACAGAAACAGCATACAGTGCCACAACAGGCGCAAAAGCGACAAAGACAGGATGCAAGGTGCGATGACCAAATCAATACAAAGACTTGAATCACAAAAATGGTAAAAACTCACTCATAAGAAGTAGCCACTGAAAGGAATGCCAAGAACAAAGAGAACAACATAACGAGGGAAAAACAAGGCAAATATAGCAACGATTCTATATATTCAAGTTCACAACCAAAGAAACCAAATCATCCCAGCAAGGGAAGCAGTTATAACCAATCTCCCCCAGAGAATTAGCTTCACCGAATAAACTCAGCTTGAACGAATGCTCAACAGATACGCAGCACCCAAGAAATATCATCAACATGGACGGTCATCAACTAAACTCAAGTAGCACGTAAAGGAAAATCATTTAAATCACCATGTACGACTCACGGGCATGCTTGACACCAATGTATAGATATTCCAATTACTGTTAAACAATTATAGGGTGAGATCATACTAGTTTTAGTCAAATAAGCAGTGTATGAAGGAAGATATAGCATAACGGTAGGAAAGGCAAAGTCTGCATTTAAGTCCATTAAGAACAAATAAGAAGCAAAGGAAACTCTAAGCAATTAACTGCTAATTTGACCAGGAAGAGATGAAGCTAGAATTCCAGGATTCAAATTCATACGCGGGGAACATAAGGACCTAAATTCCTAAAGGGGAAATATATTTGCAAATAAGTCCGAGTACGCACTCGGCACCTCGCGTACATGGACTACAATCAACAAAGAAGACTCAATCCTAGGGGGTAGTTCCCCCGCACAAGGTTAGGCAAGATACTTACCTCAAAGACGACAACCAGATACTCAAAAGTGAACTTCTCGGGCGGAAAGACCTCCGTACGGCTCAAAATCAACTAAAACAACTTCAAAACACACATAGCACGTATAAGGAATGATTCTGAATAATAAAGTTTCAATCTTTACTAATTTATAAAAATCGACCCAAAAGTCGACCCCTGGGCCCGCACCTCGGAACCCGACAAATTTTACAAATTCCGGTTACCCATTCCGATACGAGTTCACCCATACTAAATTTATCAAATTTCGATTTCATTTGGTCTTTCAAATCATGAAATTTCCTCTTAGAAGTTTTCTTTCAAAACCTACAATTCCCTCAACCCAAAACACAAATTAAATGATAAAAACAAGAAATAATTCATGAAATACAATTAATTATAGTGGAAGATCACTTACCCATTTGATTTGTGCGAAAAACCCTCAAAGAATCGTCTAAAACCGAGTTCTAGAAGTCAAAATATGTTTAAAATGGTGAAACCCTGATTTTGAGTTTAAAGATGTTCTGCCCAGGTATTAAAGCATCGCGATCGCGGACACAAGGATGCGATCACGGAGAGGAAAGTTTCTGCTGGCAAAATGGTACTATGCAATCGCGAATGAGTTGATGCGATCGCATAGAAGAGGTCTATGGTCACTGCTAAATTAGCATTGTGCGATCGCGATTGTAGAGATGCGATCGCGAAGAAGAGGAAAATATACTTCTGCGATCGCGAACATGAGCATGCGATCGTGTAGAGTGAAGTCTTCAAGCTGTGCGATCGTGATTAAGAAAAACTGGGCTGCTCAAATAGACACTATGCGATCGCGACTACTCCTATGCGATCGCATAGAAGGAAACCAGAAGAAAATTTCAGCTGTTCAAAAATAAGGAAAATGGACCCGACACCCATCCGAAACACACCCGAGGCCCCCGGGACCCTGTCCAACCACACACACAAGTCATATAACCTAACACGAACTCTCTCGAGGTTTCAAAACACATAAAAAAATCACTAAAACAACGAATCAAACTTAGGAATTTTCAAAACTTCAAATATCAAGACTCGCATCGAAGCCTATCAATTCAACCCGTATTAACGTGAGATTTTGCAGACAAATACCAAATAACACAACGGACCTACAGCCACTCTCAGAATTCCATTCCGGGCCCGATATCAAAATTTCATCTATTGGCCGGAAACGCCGGAATTCTAACTTTCGCCAAATTACCTCAAATCACTCTACGGACCTCCAAAACCAATTCCGGATGCACGCCTAAGTCCAAAATCATCATACGAAGCTGTTGGCATTAACCAAAACTCATTCCGAGGCCGTTTACACAAAAGTCAAACCTCCAGTCAACTTTCATCACTTAAGCTTATAAAACTGAAAAGTTTCTCCCAATTCGACTCCGGATTATCCGGTAACTGAATCTAACCACGCACACAGGTCGATATACACAAGCTGAGGCTGCTTATGAACTTACACCCCTGAACGGAGCTTAAATTATCAAAACAATCGGTCGGGTCGTTACACGGGAGGTCCTTAGTAAAATATGGGACTTGGGCGTATGCCCGTAAATGAATTCCGAGGTCTCAAGCCTTAGAAATCAATTTTTGAAAGAAATTGTTTTGCCGAAATGGTAATGAAATAAAGAAAAGAATTAATGTTTAAAACCCTTGGTATCGGGCCCGTATTTTGGTTCCGGTGCCCGATACAGATTTGTTATAGTATTTAAATGCTAACTGTAAAATTCAGTGAAAACAGAGTTTATTTGACGTGATTTGGACGTCCGGTTGAGACTTAATGAACTTTAAGTGTTCTGGAGAAAAATGATGAGTTTTGAGGTTTAATTCATAGTTTCCCATGTTATTTTCGTGATTTGATCGCACAAGCAAGTCAGTATGATATTTTTGGACTTGCGTGCAAGTTTTGTTTAGAGCCTCGAGGGCGCGAGTGAGGTTTGGATAGGCCACGGGGTATTTTACACTTAGAAAAGATTGCTCATTTTCTATTTCTGGTGCACAGGCCACTTGTGTTATGCGATCGCATAGCTATATTCGTGATCGCATAGTGTAAACTTCAGGGGGAGGGGGGGCAATTGTTCTATGTGAACGCCTTCAACACCTCGTGAACGCATAGGGTAATGGGACTTGGGGGAGGGGGAAGCCAGTTGTGCTATGCGAACGCCCCTACTGGGTCGCGATCGCGATAGCCTAAATTCCTAAAGCTACGCGAACGCGGGCAGGCCCATGCGAACGCATAGAAGGCCTGCCCAGGAATATAAATTCACTCTTAAACATGGACAGAACCCTTTTCTTTCATAATTTTCGAACTACACAACCCTAAGGACGATTTTCTTCATCAAAGTTCATCCCCAAGTTGTTGGTAATCAATTCTAAACTTTACTCTTTCAATTACCCAATGTTTTTCATCACTTTTAAATCAAAAACTAAGAATTTTCATGGTAAAAATTGAGGGTTTGGGTAGAATTAGGGAATTTTGTAAAAAAAAATGAATCTTTACCTCGAATTGAGGTCGTATTTCAAAATTAATTGTATGTTCGGGTTCGTGGGTGAATGGGTAAAAGTAATTTGCTCCAAACCCTGAGTTTGGACCAAGCGAGCCCGGGGTTAGGTTTTCACTTTTTTTGGGAAAACTTCGAAAAAATTATAATTTTCAATAAAGTTAGTTCCTTTAGCATTAATTAATGATGTTAAGTTAATTATGATCAGATTCGGGTGTATTGGAGGTGAATTTAAAAGGAAAAGCTATAATTGAGCAGTGAGTAGCCTGCGAATTTGAGGTAAGTGCTTGATTTAACCTTGACTTGAGGGCATATGAATCCCCAACTTAATTGTGTGAAAATGCATGTGTGTGGTGTATAGGTGAGGTGACGAGTATCTATGCACCACCAAATGGTCTGCTTACATGATCCCTTCCCTGTTTCCAATTTAATTGCTTCATATTTTTAATTGTTTCATGTCCATTGTTGTTTCTATAATTACTTGGCTTGTTATATTGTTGTAAGTCTTGTTGCAACCATTTTGAGAGAGTATTAGTTGTTTTTCCTTGGTTTCATTGCGGTACACACACACACACACACACACACACACACACACATATATATATATATATATATATATATATTCATGTTGGTTACATTATGAGATATTATTTATGAAGTTGTGAGAACTACCGTTTATTGTTTATAACTGTTGAGACGAAAGTATTGTGAAAGACTTGGCCTGAATTGTGAAAGTTTCTTTTATACATAAATAAATGATAGTGATAAGAGTGGACAAGTGAAATAAATGATAGTGACAAGGGTGGACAGGTGAAATAAATGATAGTGATAAGGATGGACATGTGAAATAAATGATAGTGATAAGGGTGGATAGGTGTGATCGGGTTGCACGCCGCAACAAATAATTGATAAGGGAAAACATTTATGATTTATTGATTTCAAATACAAAGGTTTGGAAAATTTACTGTATTACTCTACTGTTTCTCATATTATGCACATACGGTTGTTTTAAAGTCAAGTTTGGAAATTTATGTGAGATCTTTTTTACAGTTGAGGCCTGCAATAGGTGACTGAGTTATTTTATTTATTATTGCAGTTATCTATCTTATTTGTGTTGAATTGTTTTATTGCTTTATTATATATACGTTGTTACAGGTTAAGTTACAATTATCCCGCCTTAGCCTCGTCACTACTTCGTCGAGGTTAGGCTCGGCACTTACTCCGTACATGGGGTCGGTTGTACTGATACTACACTCTGCACTCTTTTGGGCAGATCCAAGTACCAGCCAACGTTAGAGATTTTAGTAGCGGCCATTCTACATTTGGAGACACGAGGTATATCTGTCGGCGTTCGCAGATCCCTGGAGTCTCCTCTTAGTTCATAGAGATTGTTTTATATTTTCTCAAAACAGTTATATTATTTCTTTCAGCCCGTTATTTGTAGTAATCTTAGAAGTTCGTGAATTGTGACACCAAACTCTGGGGTAGTCTTGAAGTTATTTATATAATTAGTTCGTGGCTCGGTTCATTTATTTATTTATTTATTATTTTATATTTGGAGTTATTCATTGGAAACCATTAGATTAAGTTTATTTTAAATATATTTTATCATTTTTAAATTGATAATCAACAGAAAATAGCTAATCGAATTCTAATATTGGCTTGCCTAGCAAATGTGGTGTTAGGCGCCATCACGATCCCTAAGGTTGGGAATTTGGGTCGTGACAAAAAGTGTGGATTTTAGCCACTTATTAGTATCTACTTGCTTTAGTTTTAGTCCTAAAGTAGTGATTTTTGTTTCCAAATCTAACGAAATTATATGAATTGCCGACATGTTTGAGGATTGGAACTTAAGGAAGAAATATAACTCAAAAAGGAGTATTCAAGATCAACAAAGAAAAAAGGAGAAGTGCAAGCCGAAGTGCGATCCGCAGAAGTAATTATGCGGCCGCAGATGACCATGTGTACCGCACAAATAGAAGCGCGGCTGCAGATGAAGCTCTGAAGCCTCTGAGGTATTTTGAAGAAGCTCGGTTCGCACATCAAATTGTGTGGCTACAAATGCAGACAAAGTTTGACAAAGTTCATAGAAGATGCAATAGATCAAGTGTGAAGCCTTTTGAAAATGCAGTCCGCAACGAAATTGTTCGGTCGCAGAAGCTGAAGTGCAGCCGCAGAGATAATTATGCGGCCACATATTTCCTCCTCATGCAAGATTAGAAGAAGAGTGTGGCCCGCACATGGAATTGCACTGCTGCAGAACCTCCCGAAGGGAATTTTATAAGTGAATTTCTGGACATTATTAATAGACGGGAAATACTTTTTTAGGGAAAGTTTTGTACTATAGCAGCAACTAGCGGTTATGTTTAGCTATTTTGGGATATTTGGAAGAATAATTAGAGAAGACCCATTAATTTTACACTTTAATACTAGTTTTATGTGTTCAATTACTTCTTCTCATTATTCTTCTATGTCAATTAGTATGTGTAGCTAGATTTTATCTTGGGTTGTGACCCAATCCTAATGTGTAAGACTTATGGGTTGTTAAAACTAATGCTTGTTTATGATTGAGTGTTTATTATTTAGCCTTGTTTATGCATTATATGTATAATTAATAGTTGCAAACATTGATTCATGCCTATTTGACTTAGTTCTTACTTGAGAAAGAGGAACCTGGTCTAGGAAAACTTGCCTAACAAGAAATTGAGTCGGTTTTGGCTAGTTCTTGCTGATTACTACTACCAAAAAATTCTTAAACTCTATTCTATTCTTTCTTACAGATGGTTCGCACTCGCACCAGACGTACCGACGATCATGCACCCGAGCCCCCAGCCAGAGCCACTAGAGGAAGGGGTCAGGGCAGGGGACGATCACGCGATGCAGCCCGAGCACCGGCTAGAGCAGTGACGGAGAATCCCCCAGCGGCTGCAGTCGGAGGGGCACTGGAGGTCCCTACTATCACTCCAGCCCTCCAGGAGACTTTGGCCCAGTTCATGAGTGCTTTCAGTACTCTGTCGGAGGAGGGACTACTTCCGCTATCCCCAGCTACATCTCAGGCCGGGGGAGGGGCACAGACTCCCGCAGCCCGTACTCCTGAGCAGAGGGTTCACATGGGGCAGGTCCCCGAGTATATTCCTATGCCTCCAGCAGCTCCAGTTCAGCCTGAGGCCGGAGCAGCTGCATCTGAGTCTGAGCAGCTCCGTCTTGAGAGGTACAAGAAGTACCACCCACCTGAGTTCAGCGGTTTAGCTTCAGATGACGCTCTAGGTTTTCTTGAGGAGTGTCATCGCATCCTTCGTACCATGGGTATTGTGGAGACGAGTGGGGTCTCTTTCACTACTTTTCAGCTGAGAGGAGCAGCCTATCAGTGCACTGGAGCTGTAGTCAGGGCTGTCTTAAGCTTCTGAAAACTCTCCTCACACTCCTCAGTCCATATAAAAGGTGCACCCTTCTGGGTCAATCTAGTCATGGGTGCTGAAATGGATGAAAATCCCTCCACGAAACGGCGATAATAACCAGCCAAACCGAGGAAACTGCGGATCTCGGTAGCTGAAGACGGCCTGGGCCAACTCTGCACTGCCTCCACCTTCTTCGGATCTACCTTGATCCCATCCGAAGATACTATATGGCCTAAGAATGCCACAGAATCAAGCCAAAATTCACACTTAGAGAATTTGGCATATAACTTCTTCTCTCTCAAGGTCTGAAGCACGGTCCTCAAGTGCTGCTCATGGTCCTCCTGGGACCGAGAATATACCAGAATGTCGTCAATGAACACAATGACGAAAGTATCAAGATGAGGCCGAAATACGTTGTGCATCGGGTGCATGAAGGCTACTGGGGCATTGGTCAGCCCGAATGACATAACAAGGTACTCGTAGTGCCCATATCTAGTCCTGAAAGCAGTCTTCGAGATATTCGACTCCCGAATCTTTAACTGATGGTAGCCCGTACGAAGGTCAATCTTGGAGAATACCTTGGCACCCTGTAGCTGGTCAAACAAATCATCAATGCGAGGTAACGGGTACCTATTCTTCACTGTAACCTTATTCAACTGCCTGTAGTCAATGCACATAC
>ML290374.1:0-28402 GCA_005239495.1 Nicotiana undulata | reverse complement strand
CCGTGTCTATCATTTCTGATCGGGGTACACAGTTTACTTCGCACTTTTGGAGGGCAGTTCAGCATAAGTTGGGCACCCGAGTAGAGTTGAGTACAGCATTTCACCCTCAGACTGATGGGCAATCTGAGCGTACCATTCAGATATTGGAGGACATGCTCCGTGCTTGTGTTATTGACTTTGGAGGTTCATGGGATCAGTTCTTGCCATTAGCGGATTTTGCTTATAATAATAGTTATCATTCGAGCATTCATATGGCTCCTTATGAGGCATTATATGTAGACGGTGCAGATCGCCAGTTGGATGGTTCGAGCCAGGAGAGGCTCGACTGTTGGGTACAGACTTAGTTCAGGAGGCCTTAGTTAAGGTCAAGATTATTCATAAGAGACTTCGTGCAGCTCAGTCTAGGCAAAAGAGTTATGCTGATCGTAAGGTTTGTGATATAGCATTCATGGTTGGAGAGAGGGTATTGCTTCGTGTGTCACCCATGAAGGGTGTTATGAGGTTTGGGAAGAAGGGCAAGTTGAGCCCTAGGTTTATCAGGCCGTTTGAGATTCTTGATAAGGTGGGGGAGGTAGCTTACAGACTTGCATTGCCTCCAGGGTTATCCTCAGTTCATCCGGTATTCCACGTGTCTATGCTCCAAAAATATCATGGTGACCCGTCCCATGTGTTAGATGAGGAGGAGCCGGTAGCTATTTTAGACCGGCAGGTTCGCCAATTGAGATCTAAAAGTTTTCCTTCAGTTCAAGTGCAGTGGAGAGGCCAGCCCGTTGAGGCAGCTACTTGGGATTCTGAGTCAGACATGTAGGGTAGATACCCACACTTGTTCGCCACTTCAGGTAACTTTCTATGTCCGTTCGAGGACGAACGTGTGTTTTAGAGGTGGAGATTGTGATGACCCAAGGGGTCATTTTATAAAATTTTACTTCGTTCCATGCTAAATAACCATAAAAAGACAAAAATTAAATACCTCAATTTCCGTGCGCAGTCCGAGTGTGAAACCGAAAAGCTTTTATGTGAAAATATGAGATATAGGGATTTTTAGAATTTAAATTTGATAAAAGTTTACTTTGGTCTACATTTTGAGTAAACGGACCCGGATCCGTGTTCCGACGATCCCGAGAGATCCGTAGAAAAATATGGGACTCGGGCGTATGCCCGGAAATGAATTCCGAAGTCCCAAGCCTTATAAATCAATTTTTAAAAGAAATTATTTTGCTGAAATGTTTGAGAATTGAAGAAAAGAAATAATGCTAAAAATCATTGGTATCGGATCCATATTTTGGTTTCGAAGCCCGGTACAGCTTTGTTATGATATTTAAAGGTTAACTGTGAAATTTGGTGAAAAACGGGGTTCGTTTGACGTGATTCGGACATCCGGTTGAGAAATTATGAACTTTAAGAGTTTTGTTGAAAATGATGAGTTTTGAGGTTTAATTCATAGATTTACATGTTGTTTTCATGATTTTATCGCACGAGCAAGTACGTATGATGTTTTTAGACTTGCGTACATGATTTGTTTAGAGCCCCGAGGGCTCGGTTGAGTTTCAGATAGGCCACGGGGTGTTTTTCACTTTAAAAGAACTGCTAGTTTATCAGTATCTGGTGTCCAGGTTTTTGTACTATGCGATAGCATAGATATAACCGCGATCGCATAGTGTAGTCTTCAGGGGTCCCATGCTTTGTGTTGTGCGAACACAGCTCCNCCCCCTACCCTGTGCGAACGCACACCCCCACCCGCGATCGCACTGCCCCAGCCCCCTTACCCTGTGCGATCGCACCTCATTACCCGCGATCGCACAGTTGCCCAGCCCAACTAATATAAATACCTATTAAAAACAGGCAGAACCCTTTCTTCTCCAATTTTTCGAGGTTCCAGCCCTAAAAATGAGTTTTCTTCAACAATCTTCATCCCTAATTCATAGGTAATAAATTCCAAACCTTGTTCTTTCAATTCCTTACTATTTTGCATCACTTTTAAAGCAAAAACATAGAATTTTAATGGTAAAAATCTAGGATTTGGGTAGAATTAGGGAGTTTTGTAAAAGTTGAATTTTTATATCAAATTAAGGTCGGATTTCACAACTAATAGCATATTTGGGTTCGTGGGTGAATGGGTAAACGTAATTTAGTCTGAACCCCGAGTTTAGACCAAGCGGACCCGGGGTCGGGTTTTCACTTTTTTTGTGAAAACTTAGGAAAATTTTTATTTTTCAATAAAGTTAGTTCCTTTAGCATTAGTTAAAGATATTAAATTAATTTTGATTAGATTCGAGCAAGTTAGAGGGGAATTCAAAAGGAAAAGTAATAATTGAGCAGTGAGTGGCCTGCGGAATTGAGGTAAGTGTTTGGTCTAACTTTGGCTTGAGGGAATAGGACTCCCCACTTGTTTGTTATGTGAAATGCATGGGTGTGGTGTATAGGTGTGGTGACGAATATCTATGCACCACCCAAATTGTTTGTTAAACATGATCCCCTTTCCCGTTCCCCACCTATTTGATTATTGTATTAATTGTTATATGTTCATTATTGTTTCTATGACTATTTGGCCTTGTTGAATTGTTGTTTGTTATTGTTGTGACTATTTGGAAAGAGTATTGGTTGTTTGAGCTTGTTTTCTTGTGATATGAACATGGTTGAGAGGTTTGGTATTGTTTTTACGAAATAAAGATATATATTTTTCATGTTCTTGTTGGTTTCATGGTTGAGAGGTTATTGATGAAGTTATGAGAAGAATGCAGTTTATTATTTATAATTGTTGAGACAAAAGTATTGTGAAAGGCTTGGCCTGAATTGTGAAATTTTGAATAAATTGATATGATATGTCTGGTGGGAGCGGGTTGCACGCCGCAACAAGGAGTGATAAGGGTGGACAGGTGGGATCGGGTTGCACGCCGCAACAAGAGTAATAAGGGGGATATTTTAGGGAGGAGCAATAAGGGAGGACAGGTGGGAGCGGGTTGCACGCCGCAACAAAGAGCGATAAGGGAGGACATTTATATTTTATTGATTTTTAAAGAAAAAGGAAATGAAAGTTTTGAAAAGATAAAATGTATTTTACTACTCTTTGAATATTGTAGCACTATTTTATTCAACGTTAAAGTTTGGAACTTTGAAGAGTTATTTTGAGAATTTGTTATAGCTGAGTTATTTTATTTTGTTGCAACACTTATTTATCTATTTGTTTAGACTGCTTTCTGGCTTTATTATTTATTGTTGTTATCGATTATATTGTTGAAGTCCCGACTTAGCCTCGTCACTACTTCGTCGAGGTTAGGCTCGGCACTTACTCAGTACATGGGGTCGGTTGTACTGATACTACACTCTGTGCTCTTTTGCACAGATCCAGGTACTAGTCAGCAGTAGAGGGTTCCAGGATGTCCACCCGATTCGTTTGGAGACACGAGGTACATCTGCCGGCGTTCGTAGATTCCGAAAGTCTTCTCTTATTATTATTTACACTGTTTTATTATATTCAGAACAGTTACACTATTTCTTTCAGCCATTACTTGTAGTATTCTTTAGTAGTTCGTGGATTGTGACATCAGACCCTGGGTAGTCTTAGAGTTATTTATATAATTAATTCGTGGTTCGTTTTATTTAATTGGTCGCCATTATTATTTTATTTCATTATTATTGGGAATCATTCTATTTTTATTAAGTTCATTTTAAATCAATTAGTAAGTGTGGTGTTAGGTGCCATCACGATCCATAGGTTGGGAATTTGGGTCGTGACAATTTTAGACCTATTTAACTTAGTACAATTGATAGAATTTGCTTAATTATAAGTAACTTAAGACTACCATTTGGTATTAAGTATGTTTTGACACTAGTTTACCATGTAGACTCATTAGTTTGTTGTTAAATCTTTTATCATGTTATTTACTTGATTTTGTGCTCACCATACTATAACCTCTTTGTTAGTGCTTACTGATAACTAATGTGCTTACTGACTCGTGATTGATCAATGAATTTCTTTTATATGATTTATCCTAATCTAAATTCTGTAATGTCTTTTATGAACCATGCTCATGGATTGGTCCTTATCAGTTTATGACTTTGTTAATCTTCAAACTTGTTAGTTTCAAGTCTGCTTTGTTTCAAAGTTTTTGTTTCTGTGTTGTGTGTGATTCTATCCCTAAGTATACCTCCCAATTCTGTCATGTACTATTCTGAATCCTAACTCTTTGTTGGTTGAAAGACAAAGTAATCTAAGTATTGTCCCCGACCTTCCTAGTGTGAGCACTACTCAGGGTTCATATCAGACCCTCGTGAACTCTGACACACCAGGATTTGATTCGTAGCTTTCCTTGAATTGGTTCTGATTATTCCTCTCTAGTGTGTGCACTGCCCGAGGTTCGTGAAGCCCTTGGGAACTCTGACACACTAGGGAATTGGGCTTGGTATGCTTATCCTTGAAACAGAGGTGAATCAGTCACTGTTGGTCACTATGAACACTGGCCTTTGGAGATATTAGCCTATCTAGATGTATTTGGGCCTGCTGCAGGCTTCCTATAGTCTATATACTTTGTAATTTATTCATTCGCTTCTGGATTGTAATAATTATTTTTAAATACAATAATAAAATTGGGAAAATGTGTTTATTTGATATTCTGAATGAAATGGGTAGATAACATGCATATAGGTCTTTCTGCTATTATATGTTAGATAACATGCCTATAGGTCTTCCTGCTATTATATGTAAGATAACATGTCTACAGGTGTTCACTATAATTGTTAGATAACCTGCCTATAAGTTTTACTTTACGCCAAGAAATATTCTACTAATTGTGTGTAGAAAACTTGTCTAAATGTTTATGTTTTCCATCGCATGTTAGATAACCTGCCTATAGGGATTTATGTCAGCTCAATTAGGTTCTGTTAATATTCTGTCTACTTTTCTTCGCATGATTAGATACCATGCCTATAGGAAATACAATAACCAAGTTCAACTTACAGCATATTCAAATCTGCCTCTTTAGAAATCATGTATATAGGTTTTAATTAATTGTCATACTCGCTTAGTTAATATGCATATCTCTAGGAATTAATAAGCAGTTTCAATCACCAAAAGTAGGATTCATGCCTATAGGGATAATTATCATCTGTGTTAAATACTAAAACTGGAAATCTACATAGTGTCTTGCTAAATGCCACTAGAAAGCATGCCTATAGGAACAATTAAGTAACTCTGAATATTTTTCGTGTTATCACTGTCAACTGCTGAATAGGTCACCTAGATAACACGCTTATAGGTTTAAACGCTTCTAATTGAAATCAGTAGGCAATTACATAATCACCTAGAAATTACTTTTATGAACTGTCAGCATGTTTAAAATTCAGAATCACGTAGAAATCATGTCTTAGGATCCAACAGCATTGACAATTAAAACTGTCAATACGCCAATCTGTTTGCGTGCACTTGCTTCCTAATGTGTGGAGGCTAAATTGAGCCCCTTTATCTTCCTTTTATGAAAAGTCCAACTTTTTTTGTATGTCACCTAGTTTTGAGCAACCTAAGTTGAATCGAGAACCATCCAAAATAGAGGTCCCAATGCCTCCAGGACCATAGGTAAGGGACGGGTAGTGCACGCATAGGATACGAGTTAGACTTGATTAGAGCGCTTTAGGTAAATAACTTAAAGATAGTAATTGGGTAGCAGGAGATGGTAGTCTGTGCCCGCTGAATAATATGAGTAACACCCCCGTCTTGGGGTGTTACGAAGTATTATTTATGTTGCACGGGGTGATCCTTTAGGCTAAAAAACTTAGGACCCCCATCCCTATTAAATAATTCCCTCGCTTCTTTATTAGACTAATTCACATGATTTGAGTTCGGCCGAGACCCACTGTTGTGGACCTCGAGGAGTGCTTAACACCTTCTCCTCGAGGTAATTTGAGCCCTCGCTCAATCTTTGGTGACGCAAACTAGTAAACCCGAGTCATTTGCAATAGGTGCCCTAACGCACCTTAATCCATTAGGTGGCGACTCTCCTTTAATAACAAATTCCTTCGCTTCTTAAAAGGAGTTGTCAATGTCGAAACCCAATTTTGCGAGAAAAAAGGGGCGCGACACATGTCCTAACTTGATTATGTTTTCATGTATCCGTATATTTATTTGTTGATTGCCTTTACTTGTTTTATGTTTCCATATGTTGTTAGATAGCAACTTTTACTTGTTTTATGCCCTTAATTGGTTATTTTCCTTGTTGCGTTCATTGTGAAATATTCCGTAGTTGATTGTAGTGTTGTACCCATGTTGTTTTAATATTTGGGATCGGGTTGCACGTTGCAACGGATATTGATAGTGTTGTTTGGGATTGGGCTTCACGCTGCAACGAATCACGATAAGTTGATTGGAATTAGGTAGCATGTCGCGATGGTATTGGTATTGTTGTTTGGGATCGGGTTGCATGCCGCAACGGATCATGATAAGTTGATTTGGATCAGGTTGCACGCTGCGACGATATTGGTATTGATGTGATATGTGGTGATCCGGTTGCGCACCGCAACGACGAAGATATATTATGATTGTTTTTTACTGTTGGTTCTGTATCCGTGTTGTACTGAGAATTTGAGCATAGATGATATTCTAGGCCCTCTGTTATGTATTTTCTGCTCCGTCTTTTATGTAAAATTCTTGTTTCTCTCTTCTGCTATTGCTTTTACTTATACTCGTACAAGTTGATAGTGGGTTCCTTATTATAGCCTCATCACTAATCCGTCAAGATTAGGCTCAACACTTATGGAGTACATGGGGTCGGTTGTACTCATACTATACTTTGGCACTTCTTATGAAGATCCTAGTATATGTCTGGCGTTTAGTGGAGGCGTTGCTCGGACATCTATTCATCCGGAGACTTGAGATAGAGTTGCACAATATTTGCCTATCTTGAAGTCCCATTCTCATATTTTGTACTTTTTACTTCATCCAGATAGATGTATGTCTATTTCGGCCTTTGATGGTAGTATTGTAGGAGGTCATGTACTTGTGACACACAAATTTTGGGATTTGACTAGACAACGTATTTGGAGTTTATTTTATATTTAGAATTTACTGTTTACCTTCTCATTTAACTACTTTTAAAATTGCTAATGTGAATATTGTGTAGCTAATGTTGGATTGCCTAACAAGCGGACGTTAGGCGCCATCATAGCTTCGTGGTTGGGCTTTCGGGTTGTGACAAAAGATTTCAAAGGTAACATCGAGGATACTTTCTACATCAACGTAGCACTTGGAATTAGCGGCCTTAGTGGAAGTTAATATGGAGTTAATATTTTGTGAAGAAATTTTAATATTCTTGAACTTTGGTGATTAAAAATTCGAGATGAGAGGTAGAGATGGCCCCACTGGGCGTTCCAGAATTTATTGACAATAAATTTGCATCTAGAAATTAATCGAGACTGAAAAATATTATCATAGCATTTATTTCAAAAAATATGAATATACAATCTCTGAGAATCCTCTAATTCTTATTTTCTAAGATAAATTAAGGGCCTTTGAGCTTGATCTTAGATCGATATTTGTTGTCACGCACCATGAACTTGAATTTAACTAGCACGAACTTTAATTTGAACTCTTACTCCTTGAACCTTGATTTGTTCTTCGTTCTTCAGCTTGAACTTGATTTCTTGAATTTAAACTTGATTGCTTGAAGCCTGTAGAGAATTTGGGGTGTTTGATCCACGAGCTCTCTCTTGCTTCTTGTTATGATTTTTGGTGTCTTTTCTGAGTTATGAAGACCCCTATTTATGGGTCCGGCTCTGCTCCATTAGTATTTGCTCCAATAAATATCAATACACGTGTAGATGACTGACACATGTCCATATCTTCTGCGAACGAACAAGAAGGAATTGACCGGCGCCAGTTTTTTCCTCCAAAAACTTCTTTACCTAATACACCTATCAAAAGTAATTGTACAACTTCTGCCATTGACAAAGCAAAAGGCTGCCAGGTTTGTCTTCTTCTTTTGTATTTAAATATATTTTGCTATTTGTTTATTTCAATTGAACTGTATTACTAATCACATAACTTTACACCTAGTCAGTTTATGTATTACATTAGACATGGTAAATTTTAGACGAACACTGTCACCTAGGGCAATGTGATTAGCTTTTCTCAACAACAAAAAATTTGTATTTAGACAAAATTTTAAAATTATTTTTTCAAAGAACTATAATCATTGGATGAATGCTTATTTGTTTAGTGAGTAATTCTAATTTTCAAACTTGGATATATTATTCTATATGTTTTTTATACATAAGTTCGGTATTATAAAGTACGAAATACTAACCTATAATTTGTTTCTTTTGAAGCATAATGGAAAGCTTTGATAAATCGGAAGAAGTTTTACCAAATAAACCTCAAGTGTATATCGGTTTTGAGCCTAAACTCAGGCTTGAATTTGAGAGTGACGATGTTGCAATTAATTTTTATAACGAGTACGCACGAAGGATTGGTTTTAGTACTCGTAAAGAATATGTGAACACAAATAAGAAACTGGGATATGTAACGTCAAGAAAAATTACATGTTTCAAAGAGGGTTTTCGTGGAAATGATAAACGAAGAACACATGTTAAAAATCCACGAAGAGTAATTAGAATTGGATGTCAAGCTCACGTTGTTATTACGCGTCAACCTTCCGGAAAGTATCGAATTAGTAAGATTGACTTAGAACACAATCATTCACTTCTCCCACCATCAATGGTTCACATGTTGTCGTCTCATAGAAAAATAAATGAGGTACAAGCTCATGAAATCGATTTGGCGGAAGATTCTGGATTGATGTCTAAAGCAACATTTGATTTCATGAGTCTTCAAGCGGGTGGACGAGAAAGTTTGGGTTACACTAGGCAAGATCAAAAAAATTATCTTCGAACGAAAAGGCAAAAAGCTATGAAAGAAGGTAAAGCGGGTAATATATTATTCCATAATGTGTATAATCCTCGTAGTTATATTGCAATTCTGAAACTTATTTTATTAGTTTGGAAGATACACATATTTATTTTCTATTTTTTCTTATTTTGCATTCAGGTGCACTATTAGAGTACTTTGAGAAGAAGAAAATTGAAGATCCATCTTTCTTTTTTGCGGTGCAGTTAGATGTTGATGATATGATCACAAATATATTTTGGGCATATTCGAAGATGATCATGGACTATGAGATTTTTGGAGATGTGCTCTTGTTTGATACTACTTATCGAACAAATAAGGAATATAGGCCTCTTGCTAGCTTTGGGGGATGGAATAACCATAGAAAAATGGTAATTTTTGGAGGTGCATTGATGTATGATGAGACTGCTGAATCTTTTCAGTGGTTGTTTGAAACATTTTTTAGAGCGATGTCTAGAAAACAATAATGTGTAATTTCACAGATCAAGATCCTGCTATGAGTAAGGCCATTTCAATTGTCATGCCTGAAGTTCATCATAGATTATGTGTTTGGCACATGAAGCAAAATGCAGCTAAACATCTCAATCAAGTATATAAAAGGTATGCCTCTTTTCGTGGTGATTTTAGAAAATGCATTTACGAATATGAGGAGGAAGAAGAATTTATAGATGCATAGAATAATATGCTTGATAGATATAGTCTTCGCGAAAATAAATGGTTGCACGGAATATATGCATTAAGTGAAAATTATTTGCAGCATACGGAAAGCAAATTTTTTCGGGTGGTATGAATAGCACACAATTGAGTGAGAGCGTGAATAGTGATTTAAAAAATTACTTGCAGTCAGACTATAATCTAGTGCAATTTTTGAAGCATTATGATCGCACCATTGAGGATAAAAGGTATAATGAGCTACAGGATACTTGTGATGCATCACAACGGTTGCCGATGTTAAAAGTAGACGTACCCATTCTGGCTCATGCTAGGGAGGTATATACACCAAATATTTTTGAAAAAATTAAATATGAATATATGAGATCTTTGTCAATTAGAGTGACTGAATGTGAAAGAAATAATTCATTTATCATGTATATGATTAGCAAACATGGGCACACTCGAGAGTGTATTGTCAAGGTGGGAGAGGTAGGCGATACAGTATCTTGTTCTTGCAAGAAGTTTGAGTCCATAGGTAACTTTGTCGTCATATTATAAGAATTCTTGACGTGGTAAGAGGAGTTATGTAACGACCCGGTCCGTCGTTACGAAAAACTTGCATTATAATTATTGTTATTGCCTTGTTATAGACTAGTTATACTGTATTTGATGTATTAGAGTTGATAGGCTTGAAATCGAATGGTTGTAGTGAGAGTTCAGTTAATTAGCCTTTAAAAATAGCCTTAAAATGGGAAAAGTCAACTAAGAGTTGACTTATTGGTAAACGACCTCGGAATACGAATTTTATGGCTCGTATAGCTTCGTTAGGTGATTTGGAACTTAGGAGTGTGTTCAGAATAATTTTGTGATGTCCGGTGTAGAATTAGGCTTGAACTGGCGAAAGTTAATTTTTGGTGATTTCCGGTCGGCAGTGGAAAATAGGCTATCGGGGTCGGAATGGAATTTCGATAGTTGGAACAGGTTCATAATGTCATTTTGGATAAGTCTGCAAATTTCAGGTCAATCGGAGTTGTTTTGGATAGTTTCGGCATCATTAGTGGATTTTAGAAATATCAAAGTTCTTAGGCTTGAATCCGATGTAAAATTGGTGTTTTGATGATAATTTTAGTATTTTGAGAGTGCAACTAAGTTTGAATGATCATATGTGAGGTGTTGGTATGTTTGGTTGGGGTCCCGAGGGGATCGAGATTGATTCTGGATGGTTAGCGGAAAGTTTGGAACTTAAAATATGCAGCTTCAGCTGCTGGTGTAACCGCACCTGCGGAAGTTTGACCGCAGATGCGGGCCCGCAGGAGCGAGCAGAGCACCGCAGGTGCGGAAGTGAGAGTCTCAGTAGAGGATCGCAGGTGCGGGAGGAGGATCGCACCTGCGATGTCGCAGGTGCGGAGAAGAGGCCGCAGGTGCGGAAGTTAGCCCACTTAAGGGAAGTCGCAGGTGCGGACAAAGGACCGCAGGTGCGGGTCCGCAGGTGCGCTTAAATGGCCGCAGGTGCGGAACCACTGTTCAGAAATATAAGATAAACCCTCCGCGGCTTAAACTCTTTTTACACCATTTTTGTACGGACAAAGAGCTCTTAAGGCGATTTTTGAAGAGGGAAATCCTTGTTCTTCATAGAGGTAAGTGTTTTGATCATTCAAACTCGATTATGGATGATTATAGAACATAAAACCAGTGTACATTCATGGAAAATCAGTAGAAAAAAATTGGATTTTAGGGCTTGAGGTTTTGAGACCTTTAGGGGTCGATTTGAGGGGTCAAACGAACTCCGATTTTGGTGTTCTTTATATGTACGGACTCGTGAGAGGACGAAGAACACTTTTGTATAAAAATTTCTGAGTTTCTGGACGCGGGCACGGGGGGTCGGGTATTGACCGGTTTCGGGTTTTTGGGTTAAATTTGATATCTTTCGATTGGAAATTGTTCCTTAAGCACATATTGATGATAAAAATCTGAACTTGGTAGATTTGGAGCCTTCGGAGGTTGATTCGAGAGGCAAGCGTGTTGTGGAATAATCCTGGGCTAGTTTTGAGGTAAGTAATGTCTTTAAATCCTGTCCTGAGGGTATGAAACCCCGGACTATGCACCCTTTCACGGGTTTTGGAATACAAAGGTTGGAACTTTGGAAATATATTCCCTATTTAGGAAACTATTGAGTTGCGAAACTGATTTTTAAGCCTATGCTTAATAGTATTGCTATGTACTTGATATGATTTGGGCTATAAGCCATGTGTGGAGCCTAGTGTCGATGTGGGCTAATACTGAAAGATATTGTTATGAGAAATGATCATGGTCCGAGGGGCAGTTTTATGAGGATTTTTACTGAGTTTTCAAACTATGATTTACTTCGTTTTCAAACTGGTTTTTACTGAGCATTTTACTGAGATATACTGATATTACACTTGTTTCAAAGGACTCCTGGAAACCGATTTTTGAACTTATGTATTTGCTGAATACTACCTAGTGACTTGGTGTTTTACTGGCTTTTGTGAAATTGTGCATCTGTATTGTGTGTTTTATATTTCTCATACTGTGATTAATTTTCATTACTACTGAGCTGGCATACTCATAAAGACTCCCTGTGCCTATGTGCACAGATTCAGGTACCGATTTGGAGCAGTAGCTATCTTGTTCGTTAGCAGCAGGTTCACGGGATTTCGAGGTAGCTGTCCAGCGTCCACAGCTTCTCCATTTCCCTTCCTTATTTAGCTTTAGCATTTGATTCAGAGACATATATTATAGTTTTAGTTGAGTTAGATTTATTTATTCTTAGATGCCCATGACTATTGACTCCAGTTCTTATGAGGTTGGTTTAGGCTAATATGGGAACGCTAAGACTTATTTATATTATTTAATGCAATGGTTGCATGCTTATTATTTAATTGTGAACTCGTGTAATTGAACAAATACGTAGTAAAGTGATGGTTGGCTAGCCTAGTTCCACGATAGGCTCCATCACGGCCTGTTAGGATTTTGGGATCGTGACAAGTTGGTATCAGAGCACTAGGTTACATAGGACTCAACGGTCATGAGCAGGTTCAGTAGAGTATTACAGATCGGTACGGAGACATCTGTACTTATCTTTGAGAGGCTGCAGAACTTTTAGGAAACATCTCTATTTTTCTTGGACTCTTTCGTGCCAATCTATTGATTCTTGAAATCTAAACTTACGATGTTCATTCTCTCACAGATGGTGAGGACACGCAATACCGATCAGGGTGACCAGACACCAGCCAGACCCACAAGGGATCGGGGCCGTGGTAGAGGTAGGGGGCCAGCTCAGGCAGCAGTCAGGGTAGTACCACAGGATTTCCCTATCGTTCAGGATCAGGTTCCCGCCAATGGCGCTCCAACAGGACAGGCTCAGGCACCGGCAGTGCCTATTGTTATTCCAGGTCTTCAGGAGACCCTGGCTCAGATATTGACAGTATGTTCCAGTTTAGCTCAGGAAGTTGCTATGTCTACTACTGCCGCTGCAGCTCAGGTGGGGGGAGGCAATCAGACTCCAGCTGCCCGGACACCTGAGAAGGTTGTACAGGGTATTCAGACACCGGGGGTAGACCCAGCCCAGCCGGTTGTCTCAGTCCAGGATTTTGTAGTTCCATCTATGCCCGAGGATGAGCAACGTAGACTGGAGAGGTTCAACAGACTTAAGCCTCCGACTTTCAGCGGCACAGAGGGTGAGGATGCCCAAGGTTTTCTTGATAAATTCCAGAGGATACTACGTACTGCGGGTATTTTGGAGACCAGTGGGGTCTCATTTGTTACATTTCAGTTCGCGGGTGCTGCTTTTACCTGGTGGGAGTCATTCGATAGGCGTAGGCCAGTTGGTTCAGCACCTCTCACCTGGCAGCAGTTCTCCACGATCATTTTGGAGAAGTATGTTCCTCAATCCCACAGAGAGGAGCAGTACAGGCAGTTTGAGCAGTTGCGCCAGGGAGAGTTATCAGCCACTCAGTACGAGATGAGGTTTTTCGAGTTGGCCAGACATGCTTCTGAGATTGTCCCTACTGACAGGGAGAGGATTAGGAGGTTTGTAGATGGTCTTACTTATCAGCTTCGTATTTTGGTGACCAGGAAGAGAGTGTCTGGAGCTACATTTGAGCAGGTTGTTGACATTGCTCGGTATATTGAGTCGGTTCGTAGGCAGGGTCGTCAGGAGAGAGAGGTCAAGAGGCCTCGGGGAGCAGGTAACTTCAGTGGTGCCCCTTCTAGAGGGCAGTTTCAGCACAGCAGAGGTCGTCCATTTAGACCACCACATCCAATTTTCCCAGCTTACAGTGGTGTATCATCGGGGCAGGGTCCTCGCATTTCTCATCAGGGACGTTCATCTTTTAGTGCTCTTCCAGCTCAGAGCTCCGCCCGAGCATCATCTTATTAGGGTTCTTTTGTTCATGGTTCGTCGGGTGGTCATCATGGTGGTAGAGGTTTTCGTCAGTTTTCATCTCCAGCTCCAGGTAATTGTTATGAGTGTGGAGAGTTCGGACATGAGTGGAGGTAGTGTCCCCGTCTTCCTAGTAGTTCATCTCAGCAGAGGGTTCAGCCCTCGGCTTCAGCCACAGTCATATCACCACCTACCCAGGCAGCCAGGGGTGGTGGTCAGGCATCTAGAGGTCGTCCTAGAGGGGGAGGTCGAGTAGGTGGAGGCCAGCCACATATTTATGCACTTCCGGCTAGGCCTGATGCTATGGCCTTAGATGCGGTGATTACAGGTACTATTTCAGTTTGTCACAATGATGCTTTGGCTTTATTTGACCCTGGTTCCACGTACTCTTATGTCTCATCCTATTTTGCTCATTTTCTGAATATGCCCCGTGAGTCTCTAGTTTCTTCTGTTCATGTTTCGACTCCGGTGGGCGATACTATTATTGTGGATCGTGTGTACCGATCGTGTCTTATATCCATTGGGGGTCTGGAGACCCGAGTGGACCTGATGTTACTTAGTATGGTCGATTTTGATGTGATTCTAGGAATGGATTGGTTATCCCCATGTCATGCGATTCTTGATTGTCACGCTAAGACCGTTACCTTAGCTATGCCCGGAGTTCCGAGAGTTGAGTGGAGGGGGTCTGTAGAACTTGTGCCTAGTAGAGTGATTTCTTATTTAAAAGCTCATCGTATGGTTGAAAAAGGGTGTAAATCTTATCTTGCGTTTGTGAGGGACGTTAGTGGTGAGACCCCATCTGTTGATTTTGTCCCTGTAGTCCGTGATTTTCCGGACGTATTTCCTGCAGACCTTCCAGGCATGCCACCTGACAGGGATATTGATTTTGGTATTGACTTGGTGCCAGACACTCATCCTATATCTATTCCGCCTTACCATATGGCACCAGCGGAGTTGAAAGACTNGACCAATGCCCCAACAGCGTTCATGCAATTGATGAACAGTGTGTTTCAGCCTTACCTTGATTCGTTCGTCATTGTGTTCATTGATGACATCCTGGTTTATTCTCGTAGCCAGGAAGAGCATGCTCAGCACTTGAGAATCGTGTTGCAGAGATTGAGGGAGGAGAAGCTTTATGCAAAATTCTCTAAGTGTGAGTTTTGGCTTGGTTCAGTGGCTTTCTCGGGTCATGTGGTGTCTAGTGAAGGTATTCAGGTTGATCCTAAGAAGATTGAGGAGGTGCAGAGTTGGCCTTGACCATCCTCAGCTACTGAGATTAGGAGTTTCCTTGGTTTGGCGGGATATTACCATCGCTTTGTGGAAGGATTTTCTTCTATTTCTTCACCATTGACCAAATTGACACAGAAGGGTGTTCTATTCAGGTGGTCCAATGAGTGTGAGGAGAGCTTTCAGAAGCTCAAGTCAGCATTGACCACAACTCCGGTGTTGGTTCTGCCTACTGGTTCAGGTTCTTATACGATTTATTGTGATGCTTCTAGAGTTGGTTTGGGAGCCATATTGATGCAGGACGGTACGGTGATTTCCTATGCGTCTAGACAGTTGAAGGTGCACGAGAAGAATTACCCAGTGCACGATCTGGAGTTAGCTGCCATTGCTCATGCCTTAAAGATTTGGCAGCATTATTTGTATGGAGTGCAGTGTGAGATTTACACCGATCACCGTAGCTTGCAGTATCTGCTGAGGCAGAAGGACTTGAATTTGCGACAGAGGAGATGGTTGGAGCTTCTCAAGGACTATGACTTGACTATTTTGTATCATCCGGGGAAGGCCAATGTGGTGGCTGATGCCTTGAGTCGCAGAGCCGAGAGTTTGGGAAGTCTAGCTTATCTTTCAGCAGCAAAGCGACCTTTAGCCCTTGATGTTCAGGCTTTAGCGGGTCAGTTAGTGATATTGGATTTGTCGGATCCTCCATGGGTGGTAGCTAGCATGGCTTCTCAGTCTTCTTTATTGGATCAGATTAAGGCACGGCAGTATGATGACCGACACTTGTTAGTTCTTCAGGATAGAGTTCGTCGGGGTGATGCCAGAGATGTGACTATTGGTGATGATGGAGTTATGAGGATGCAGGGCCGTATTTTCATGCCTAATGTAGAGGGTATTCGGGAGTTAATATGAGCAGAGGCTCATAGCTCGCGGTATTCTATTCATCCGGGTGCTGCGAAGATGTATCAGGATCTGAGACAACAGTATTGGTGGAGACAGATGAAGAGAGATATTGTTGAGTATGTAGCACAGTGTCTCAACTGCTAGCAGGTCAAGTATGAGAACCAGAGACCAGGTGGTTTGCTTCAGAGGTTAGACATTCCGGAGTGGAAGAGGGAGAGAATTACTGTGGACTTTGTAATTGGGCTTCCATGGACTTCGAAGGGTTTTGATGCTATTTGGGTCATTGTGGATAGATTGACCAAGTCCGCGCATTTCATTCTTGTCAGTACTACTTATACTTCAGAGCGGTTAGCTGGTATTCACATTAAGGAGATTGTCCGGTTGCATGGAGTTCCGGTTTCTATCATTTCTGACAGAGGTACTCAGTTCACATCTCAGTTTTTGGAGGGCCGTATAGAAAGGTATGGGTACTGATGTAGAGTTGAGCATTGCATTTCACACTCAGACCGACGGGCAGTCAGAACGAACTATTCAAATATTGGAGGATATGTTACGGGCTTGTGTGATTGATTTTGGTGGTTCATGGGTCAGTTTCTGCCATTAGCGGAGTTTGCATATAATAACAGCTATCAGTTCAGTATTCAGATGGCCCTGTATGAGGCTTTATATGTAGGAGGTTTAGATCTCCGGTTGGTTGGTTCGAGACTGGTGAGGCTAAGTTATTGGGCACAACCTTGATTCAGGATGCGTTGGAGAAAGTGAAGTTGATTCAGGAGCGACTTCGCACGGCACAGTCTAGACAGAAGAGTTATGCGGACCAGAAGGTTCGGGATGTGTCATTTATGGAAGGTGATAAGGTACTGCTAAAAGTATCACCCATGAAGGGTGTTATGAGGTTCGTAAAGAGAGGAAAGCTGAGTCCGCGATTAATTGGTCCTTTTGAGGTGCTTCAGAAGGTTGGAGAGGTGGCTTATAGACTTGCCTTGCCACCCAGCTTGTCGAGTGTTCACCTGGTATTTCATGTGTCGATGCTCAGAAAATATGTTGGTGATCCGTCTCATGTGTTAAACTTCAGCACAGTCAAGCTCGAGAGTGATATGGCATACGAGGTTGAGCCAGTAGCTATTTTAGCTCGTGAGGTCAGGAATTTGAGGTCTAAGGATATAGCGTCAGTGAAAGTACACTGGAGAGGTTAGCCAGTGGAGGAAGATACTTGGGAGACCGAGCGGGAGATGCAGAGCAAGTATCCTCACTTGTTTGAGACTCCAGGTATGCTTCTAGACCCGTTCGAGGACGAACAGTTGTTTAAGAGGGGGAGAATGTAACGACCCAGTTCGTCGTTATGAAAAAACTACATTATAATTGTTGTTATTTCCTTGTTATAGACTGGTTATACTGTATTTGATGTATTAGAGTTGATAGGCTTGAAATCGAATGGTTGTAGTGAGAGTTCAGTTAATTAGCCTTTAAAAATAGCCTTAAAATGGGAAAAGTCAACTAAGAGTTGACTTATTGGTAAACGACCTCGGAATGAAAATTTTATGGCTCGGATAGCTTCTTTAGGTGATTTGGGACTTAGGAGTGTGTTCAGAATAATTTTGTGATGTCCGGTGTAGAATTAGGCTTGAACTGGCGAAAGTTAGTTTTTGGTGATTTCCGGTCGGTAGTGGAAAATAGGCTATCGGGGTCGGAATGGAATTCCGACAGTTGGAACAGGTTCGTAATGTCATTTTGGATATGTCTGCAAAATTTTAGGTCAATCGGAGTTGTTTTGGATAGTTTCGGCATCGTTGGTGGATTTTAGAAATATCAAAGTTCTTAGGCTTGAATCCGATATAAAATTGGTTTTTTGATGATAATTTTAGTGTTTTGAGAGTGCAACTAAGTTTGAATGATCATATGTGAGGTGTTGGTATGTTTGGTTGGGGTCCCGAGGGGCTTGGGATTGATTCCGGATGGTTAGCGGGAAGTTTGGAACTTGAAATATGCAGCTTCAGCTGCTGGTGCTGGTGTAACCGCACCTGCAGAAGTTTGACCGCAGGTGCGGGCCCGCAGGAGCGAGCAGAGCACCGCAGGTGCGGAAGTGAGAGTCTCAGTAGAGGATCGCAGGTGCGGGAGGAGGATCGCACCTGCGAAGTCGCAGGTGCGAAAAAGAGGTCGTAGGTGAGGAAGTTAGCCCGCTTAAGGGAAGTCGCAGGTGCGGACCTGGGATCGCAGGTGCGGGTCCGCAGGTGCGCTTAAGTGGCCGCAGGTGCGGAACCACTGTTTAGAAATATAAGATAACCCTCCGCGACTTAAACCCTTTTTACACCATTTTTGTACGGACAAAGAGCTCTTGAGGCAATTTTTGAAGAGGGAAATCCTTGTTCTTCATAGAGTTAAGTGTTTTGATCATTAAAGCTCGATTATGGATGATTATAGAACATAAAACCAATTTAAATTCATGAAAAATCAGTAGAAAAAAATTGGGTTTTCGGGCTTGAGGTTGTGAGACCTTTAGGGGTCGATTTGAGGGGTCAAACGAACTCCGATTTTGGTGTTCTTTATATGTACGGACGAAGAACACTTTTGTATAAAAATTTCTGAGTTTCGGGACGCGGGCCCAGGGTTTCGGATTTTTGGGTTAAATTTGATATCTTTCGATTGGAAATTGTTCCTTAAGCACATATTGATGATAAAAATCTAAACTTGGTAGATTTGGAGCCTTCAGAGGTTGATTCGAGAGGCAAGCGTGTTGTGGAATAGTCCAGGCTAGTTTTGAGGTAAGTAATGTCTTTAAATCCTGTCCTGAGGGTATGAAACCCCGGACTATGCACCCTTTCACGGTTTTTGGAATACAAAGGTTGGAACTTTCGAAATATAATCCCTATTTAGGCAACTATTGAGTTGAGAAACTGATTTTTAAGCCTATGCTTAATAGTATTGCAATATACTTGATATGATTTAGGCTGTAAGGCATGTTTGGAGCCTAGTGTCGAATTGTTTACCCCTTGGGGGCTGTTTTTACTATTTTCCTCATTGATATGTTATGATTTTCACTCAGTCTTTTCTTGATAAATTGTTTTGACACTCAGAGTATTTTGATACTATTTATTGAAAATGAAACACTATTTTTGGGTCAAGAATCCGGTATATTTATGGCCTGAAGAGCATGTTGAGAGTGACTGACTGAGTGAGGCTGCGGGCCAATATTGTGAGGATGGTATGATAGGAATGAGGCTGCGGGCTTATATTGTGTGTGATTTATGCCATGTTGTTGCTTATTATAGCGCTTGGGCTGTAGAAGCCCCTCCGAAGTCTGTACACACCCCCAGTGAGCGCAGGTACCTAATGAGTGATGCCCGCAGGGCTTATGCAGATGTATTGTGAGGTTGCTTGATGGGCATATTGATTGTGAGGTTGCCTGACTGGCAGAGTGATTGTGAGGTTGCCTGATGGACAGAGTGATTGTGAGGTTGCTTGATGGGCTAATACTTAAAGATATTGTTATGAGAAATGATCATGGCCCGAGGGGCAGTTTTATGAGGATTTTTACTGAGTTTTCAAACTATGATTTACTTCGTTTTCAAACTGGTTTATACTGAGTATTTTACTGAGATATACTGATATTACACTTGTTTCAAAGGACTCTTGGAAATCGATTTTTGAACTTATGTATTTTTTGAATACTACCTGGTGACTTGGTGTTTTACTGGCTTTTGTGAAATTATGCATCTGTACTGTGTGTTTTATATTTCTCATACTGTGATTAATTTTCATTACTACTGAGTTGGCGTACTCATAAATACTCCCTGTGCCTCTGTGCACAGATTCAGGTACCGATTTGGAGCAATAGTTGTCTTGTTCGTTAGCAGCAGTTGCACGGGATTTCGAGGTAGCTGTCCAGCGTCCACAACTTCTCCATTTCCCTTCCTTATTTAGCTTTAGCATTTGATTCAAAGACATATATTATAGTTTTAGCAGAGTTAGATTTATTTATTCTTAGATGCTCATGATTATTGACTCCAGTTCTTGGGAGGTTGGTTTAGGCTAATATGAGAACGCTAAGACTTATTTATATTATTTAATGCAATGGTTGCATGCTTATTATTGAATTGTGAACTCGTGTAATTGAACAAATGCGTAGTAAAGTGATGGTCGGCTAGCCTAGTTCCACGATAGGCGCCATCATTGCCTGTTAGGATTTTGGGGTCGTGACAAGTTACAAAAATTCCATCAGAGTACGTATTGAAAAGGTGGATGAAAAATGCAAAGGTTGATAACATAAGGGAAATTGATGCACAAGACATAGAAAAAGATCCGACATTGATGCGAATGAACCGCTATAAATTCCTTTGTCCTGTGTGCAACAAAAGCTTCTGAAACAGATGAAGGTTTTAAATTAGCCGTGACATATGCAAATGAGCTGAGTTCAAAACTGGAACAAGTTACGAAGGTTGCAAGTCCATCTAGTGGTAGTCAAGTAAGGAGCGCACAAGAAGAATATAATAACAAGAAAGTCCTCACAAGGGCCAAAAAATTAAAAAGAAAAGAGGGATTTCATGGTGATGGGATGCATCATACAAAAGGGAGGATTAAAAATTCACTTGAGTTGAATTCGAATCAGAAGAAAGCTCGGGGAAAGAAGTCGACTAACCAAAACGGATCCACACAAATTTATGATAGCACTGGACTTGATAATGCAAGTCATTTCACTCAGGTATATCTTACTTGGTTTTTTAAACTCAATAGTTGAATACTAGATAGGTAATTATTTATTTTCTTATTTTATCGGTTTTTCTGTTTATTCATTTGTTTATGTTGGTAGGATTCAACATCTAATAGAAGCGTCATTTGCAATTCTAATATAAGTGCCACTCCAAGTATAGTTGATACAAGCTCATCTCAACACTCAGAGTTATCTTCTCTTTCGAAAGCATATCCTAGTTTTACTCAAATGTTGACGGTAATATTAAGACACTTTTTATTGATGTAAATAATTTCTCCCAAGGAAATTATTTTTTCATTGGCATTATTTTTTGTGTGTACAGGTGCCTATGGGTTTCCAGGCTTTTCAACATTTACAAAGTTCTTATACTTTTCCTCATGATCAGGTTAATGTTTAGTTAAGTCTCTTTTCTAATTTTCATAATAGATTCATTTTAATATTATTATATTAAATTTTTATATATTTGATAGGCCAACAATTCGAGAAGTGAAGAATTGCAGCTGTTTCAAGATTATAATGTGCTTTGATCTATTCCGAGATTGTTTACTCGTCGAACTTTGTGTTTCTTTGTGGTTGATATTTTGATACATTATTTCAAGAATGACTGTGTTAATTGTGAATCCTCTCACCAACTGACTATTACTTTGAGGACGCCTGATTTGGACTATTACTGATTTTCAACATATAGAAAAAATAATAACCAATTTTAATTCTATTAAATAATTAATTTATATATATTTTTTTAAAAGAATAGAATATACTCATAACTTTCTGCTATGTGACACTCTTTGCTATGTTTGTGTTTTTTGGAAGGGAATGATTGCTTTTGGTACTGGAATGAGATAAGTACATTAGAAGTAAAAAAAATTGGCGGGGGTTTCTTTTAAAGAAGACAAACCTGGCAGCCTTTTGCTTTGTCAATGGCAGAAGTTGTACTATTACTGTTTTTGATAGGTTTATTAGGTAAAGAAGTTTTTGGAGGAAAAACTGGCGCCGGTCAATTCCTTCTTGTTCGTCCGCAGAAGATGAAAAATAGCCGAAATACAAGAATAAATTAAAAATCAATCCCAGCCCTTCATAATGATATGGACACGTGTCAGTCATCTATATGTGTATTGATATTTATTGGAGCAAAGATTAATGGAGCAGAGTCGGACCCCATATTAATAGTTGTGGAAGAGAAAGAGGTGTGATGAGAAGCAACTATTTCCGACCAATTAGATTGAAGCTTGACAATGCCGCATTTATTTGGCTAGAACATGTCATTTGCACATGTGACGCAGTTTCATTGGCCTTTTAATTTGACTTGGCATGCCTTGTCATTTTGACATGTGGTATGATCCTATTTGCTCGTTCATTTGACCTGGCCTGCCACGTTATTTGACAATTGCCATCAAACTGGACATCTACGAAGATGACATCTTGAACTTAATAAAGTGGGCTCATCACTTGTAGCCCAATTAAATGGGCTAGTCCAATGGATTCAAACTCATTTTTTTCCTTCATATACCATTAATGAAACTTTATTACCAAATATGTACATATTTTGTAAATTAGCCGACCTGTGCACTCTTTTTCTACAATTTTTATACCATTCATTAATTAGCAATTAATAGGAGCTGAATCTTCCTAATATGGCGCGCTAAAAATCAAGAAGAGAATATCCTAATTGATTTAGCGGCCTTCGGTTCAAATTTGAAACGGAAATCATTTATCTTCAATTTAAAATCAAAGAACAGAGACTGTTTTCTTCAAAAACTCTGTTCTGCGAATTTTTTTCGTAAGCTAAAATTCAAAAAAAAGACGAAAAGCTTCATCAAATTGAAATCAAATTGTAGAAATCAGTTCGTCGAGTTTTTTCCTCAATCCAGAAATCAAAAAGGCGACCAATTATTCAACAAAATCAAGTCAAATTGTAGAAACCAATATTGTCGATACTCTGTTCTTCATCTTTTTTTTCTCAATCCACAAATCAAAAAATCGATAAAATATAGAACAATACCTCAGCAACAACACGCAATCATGTCCAAAATCCCAATCATGATACAATTGAATGGGAATTGAGATAGCTATGGCAGATTTAAAGATTTTCAAGTTGATGGCATTGTGGTCGATGAGAATGCAAGCTACAGTATGTTGATTTCTCTAATTGCAGAGTAATTAATGATTGATACTTCGGAAAAAATTGGAGCAACTAAATACATTGAGAACGACAATTGTCCTCCAATGGAGATTAGGAATGATATGGGGGTTCGTGTGTATATGGAGAATAAAAACTTAGGATCATATCCATTATGTATAAGTGTACGAGAGTTCAATATGGAATTGATTATCACCAATGAGAACACAAGTGCAGGTTTGTTAAGTTTAAAATTGCATGGAATTCTGGTTTTACTGTAATATCTACAAAATTTCTACATTTATCTACAAATAAACTACAAATCAGTTTAAGGATGTGTAAAGCAATATTATTTTCAAGATTATCTACAAAATTACTACATTTATACTGCAATTAAACTACAATGTATGTTAAAAAAATGTTGACTACAAAATTTTCTCTCCATCTACATATTTCCTACAAAAATTCTACAAAGAAACTACAAATAAGTTTAATTATGTATAAAGCAGAATTGTTTTCACGATTGTCTACAAATTACTACGTTTATACTACAATTAAACTACAATCTATTTGGGAAAAAATGTTGACTACAAAATTTTCAATTGATCTACAAAGATTCTACAAAATTATAATGGCACTATTTATCTTTATTTTCGTGCAGGTTCGTCTGGGTCCCTAAAGTTACTTGATATGCCATCTTCTCCCGTTATAGAAGAATATCAAAGTGAAATAATAACTGAAGGTACACAGAGTGCTATTGAAGAAGGACAAGTGTATAAAGACAAGCAAACTGTAGCAACTGCAATGAAGCACTACTCTGTGATGCACAAGTTCCAGTTCAGAGTTAAAAGATCTAGCCACAGAAGGTATGAAGATATTAGTGGTGAAAAGATCATTATAAACAGTGTTTTCCTTGAGATATGTGTTTTTTTAAACATAGTAGATGAAGTGTAGTTATATTGTAGATTGTGCTACTTTATGTTAAAATTATCCTTTTGTTACATCTACATTTATAATCTGTATTAAAAATTATATTTTTTTTTGTAGCTACTGGCTTGTATGCGTTGGTGAAAACTGTAATTGGCACTTCAAGGCAACGCCAATTAATGATTCTGCAATGTTCAACTGACAACACACATGCTCCTTAATGGACGATACATTCATACAGCGCAAACGTACTGCAGCTGTAGTTGGTAGCATGGTCATTCCAAAGTATTGTGATCCTAAGACAGTTTACACACCAAAGGACATACAAACTGACATGTTGTCCGAACACGGAGTGAACCTAAGCTACATGCAAGCATGGAGAGCAAAGGAAAAGGCTTTATAGTTTTTGAGAGGGCATCCTGCTGACTCCTACAGCAAATTACCAAAAAAAATTTATATTCTTGAGGAGACGTATCCTGGTTCAGTTGTTAAATTGAAGAAGACAGCAGATGAATGCTTCTTATATGCATTTGTTTCTCTTTGTACATCAATAAGTGGTTGGCAACATTGTAGGCCAGTAGTAGTGGTTGATGGGACATTCTTAAAGTCATCCTACAGGGGGATTATGCTAACAGCAAGCACAATGGATGCAGCAGGTAAAAATGTAGATATTTTGTAGTTATTTTGTAGGCAATCTATAAAATGTAGATACATTGTAGATACTTTGTAGTTAGTTTGTAGGCAATTTATAAAAAGTAGATACATTATCGATATTTTGTAGATATATTGTAGTGTATATCTATTTATATTTTTATATGCATTTTCAAAGCTGCCAGTTAATTTTTTTGGATTAATAATGTAGGTACAATATTGCCTTTGGCATATGCTGTGGTTGATTCTGAAAACGACGCATCGTGGAAGTGGTTCTTTGAGCAATTCAAGCAAGCATATGGTGAAAGAACTTCAATGTGTATCGTTTCAGATAGGAATGAGAGTATCCTGAAGGCAACATCAATTGTCTATCCGGGCGTGCCACACTACTCTTGCATGTGACATATTTGGACAAATATAAGGGCAAAGTTCAAGAAGGGTCAACTACAATTAAATGAATTGTACTTTGCTACAGCACAGTCATACACTCTGAATGAATTTAATGAAAGGATGTCGAAGA
The DNA here is from genome assembly GCA_005239495.1 of Nicotiana undulata. Taxonomy (NCBI): domain Eukaryota; kingdom Viridiplantae; phylum Streptophyta; class Magnoliopsida; order Solanales; family Solanaceae; genus Nicotiana; species Nicotiana undulata. Next base: position 3,401 of record ML290374.1, on the reverse strand, counting down.
TTGAAGAGATAGACCCGCGTGTTAATCATACCTATATGATATTGGTTATCATAGATGGTCAAGAGTACATGCAACGGTGAATAGAACTTGGACAATGACATCAAACATTGCAGAGTCGTTGAATGCTGTAACAAAAGATGCAAGAGAGCTGCCAATATTTGACCTATTAGAGTATATGAGGACACTTCTAGAACGTTGGACCAACGAGAAGTTATTGAAGGCAAATGGTACTTTCACATTCCCTGGGTCCAAATTCAACAAAGAATTGGAGAACAACAGAACAATATCTCAGAAGCTTAGGGTAAGATCTGTTTATTTGGTGCAGAAAAAAGAAATAATTTAATATGCAGTATTTCCAGATTGTAGATAATTTGTAGATTGTAAATAATTTGTAGAATTTTTGTAGATAAGTTATTTTTATGATTGAAATAATAAGTTTTCTGTTTGTTATGTAATTGTAGGTGAGGGCTTCAACAGATCATATACATACTGTATTAGATGGTGTGAAGCGGTATATTGTGTGTCTTGAAAGCAAGAAATGTAGTTGTGGCCAGTTCCAACTTGATGAACTTCCATGTGCGCATGCTTTGGCAACTTTAAGGCACAGGAATGAAACTTATGAAAACTATTGCTCTCTGTATTACACAAAGGAGAGCCTACTGCGTACGTATGAAATACCAGTAAATCCTCTTCCTGATGAAAGCAAATGGAATGTGCCACAACATATTTCGGATGAAGTAGTAAATCCACCTACTGGAGAGAAAAGGCAGCCAGGAAGATCTCAAAAGGAAAGATACAAAACATATGATGAGATAAAGTCAAAGAAGTACAAGGTGTCATGTGGAAACTGTGGAGGTGAAGGGCATAACAAAAGATCTTGCAAGAATGCGCCCAAAAAGAAATAAATATCATGTAGTTAGAATAGTAATTCAAAATAACTGTTAGTGTGTTCAAGTTAACAGAATTTTGTGTGTAATCGTTTAAGTTTTAAAGATCATAATGTAGTTAATTTCAATTTGTTTATGTGTTTGTTAACATATTTTTCTGTATTGTGTCAAACATCTAAATTTGTTTTTGATATATTGTAGATAACTGTTAATATTTATTATCTACAATACAACCACTAAAAAAAATTAACTGCAATATATAGTGTTTCCAGATTGTAGATAAAATGTAGACAAATTGTAGTTAAATTGTAGATTGTAGATACTTTATAAATAAGTTGTAGATAATATGTAGATAATCTATTTCTATGATTGAAATATTATTTTTTCTGTTTGTTGTGTAATTTAACTTGAACTGACAGTTATATACAGAAATTACCTACAACTTGAAGGTATTTCATACAAATTATGTACATATTCAACTATAAAATTATATACAATAACGACATTGAGTGTTTCTAGATTGTAGATAATGTGTAGTTTTTTGGTAGACAAATTGTATTCTAACATCATAATAACTACGTTTAATATAATGAAGATACAATGCTGTAAAGACTGAACAAATGGAGATAAAACCACCAATTTATATTCAAGTGAACTACTAAAACTGGATAGAAATTAACAAAACAAAAAGTATGCTGCAATAAAAACATAAAAGAATTGTTCAGAAAGTTGTGTATTCTCCTTCTCCTACCAACTAGCATCAACTAAACTACATAAATATGACACTATTTCTTCTTTCTCTGGACTCTTGTTTTCTCATTCAATGCAGGAGCACCCTTCCTCCTTGCTAGCCCGCCTGTAACCTCACTTTCACTGATTGACCCATCTTCCTACTTCTTTGTAGCATAGTCCCATAGGAGAGCTCCATATCGTCTACGAAGTTGGTCAGTATCAGAAAGGTCTTCTGCGGGAATTGACAAATCTCCAAGACTAACATACTCCGCAAAGGTAGCAACAAATACACCACAATCGCTGCATAAGACAATTTTTTTTAAATATTTACCAAATGATTATAAACAAAGAAAGAGTTGAATACATAGAAAGATAGAATAGAATTTTTACAATGATCCTTCTTTTATTGTGGAATCTCTCCAACGATCCATTGAATGTTAAGAGGGTCGGTGATAGGTTTCTCGATGTATGCCTTTGTATTCTTGAAATTAATGTCCTTACGCTTCCCATATAAACCGGTGCATGACAAATACAAAGGTATAATGACAGAAAACTTGTCGACACAGGATTCCACAACTTGATGGATGTGTGAAGATACCATGGAATCATATGCATAAAATTGCCTGTCTGCAATGTCGAAAACGACCAACACCCAATGGAATTTCTCTACAATATTGACGGGCATGATGACATAGTCAACTTCATTCCATGAAACATTTTCAAGTAGTCTATACCCCAAAATATATTCTGTAACAACATCCTGGGGTTTAACAACCGAATACTTCTTTTCTGGAGGAGAATTTATAACTTTTCATAAATTTGTTCAATCTTCGTCTTGAACAAACAATCGGTTGTTGTAAACCTAGTCTTGTTGTTGGGGCCATATTTGCCTCTTTTTCTCAGGTAATACATTAAAACATCAATGTGCTGCAAACAAAAAAAATCTACATAAAAATACAGTGTAACTACAATTAACTACAAAACAGCTACAAAAAATCTACAATGGTATCTAAAAACAACTCTACAATTTAAACTACAAAGTCAACTTCAATTAATCTAACAAATAGCTACACTTTAGCTGCAGTTATACTGCAAACATGGAACACAACATCTACAATCAGGTCTCCATCATATCTACATTTATACTACAATTAATCTTGTAATGTTCAGCCTAATCTACAATGTAACTACAATTTAACTACACACAGGACATACAACTATAACAATTCTGTCCACAAAACTATATATAGAATTTATACATACAAATCATCATCAAATAGGATACATAATCTACAAACTAAATACAATTACACTACAGAGAAGAAAGACAACATCCACAATAATGTCTACATTATATCTACAATCTATAATACAAGTCATGGTCAAATATATTTGATATCTACAACATAACTACAATTAAAATACAACAACAGAAGACAAACTATCTACAAATTATATCTTGTGAATAGATTCTTTGCTACTTACTGAGTCAGTGAGGACTTGTCCGGGGTGAGCAAGGGAATAGAACCAGTCCTTCTTATCAACCTTTTCCACTCCAAGGTATAACCAAGGCTTAATTTGGTTATCCTTTATGGAAAACTGTCACGACCCAAATTCCCACCCTTTGGGCCGTGACTGCGCCTAACGTTGAACCCGCTAGGCCAGCCAACGTGTAACTTGTAATGGTAATTTTAAAATCATTTACCACCGAACAAAACAGTGGTTCGTCACTTTTAACAAATTCCCAACAATATCCTGTAAACATTTTCTTAATAAAGATAA